>JANSVI020000038.1:622582-634844 GCA_025434765.2 Erythroxylum kapplerianum | reverse complement strand
GCTACATTAGCCAAATAGTCTATCCAATGACATGATTTATCCTCTTGTTAAGCCCCTTAAGCGTCATTGGCCTTTTCTTTTTGTGCTTCCATATTATGAGCCTTTAACCTAACAATATGTTTTGTCCAAGCCTTAAAGCTAGTGAAGAATTTATGATTGTTGATGTTTGTGGATGCACAAGGCATAAGTGTAGGGGGTGTTCATATATGCAGGTTGGTTATAATTGATGGAATATGATTTTTTTCCTGTTATCAATGAATTTCATCATTGATGTAGTGTTTTTCAATTTTTGTATTTATTAAAAGATAAAAATAGAGAATAAAAAGAAAGGAAATTAGCAATGAGTAAAATCATTTATTTTGCAAAGTAATTCAAGTTAGTCTTTTCTCCTAAAGTTGTATGAAATGGGTGAATTGATTATGATGCAAATAAGGGAGAACTTGTTGTGAAGGGTCACTCCTTATGGTTATAATGTATTGTTGGTCATTGTTTTTATGGGTGAGTCCTTCTAAATCCTTATGCTTGATATTGTTTGTAGTATGAATGCTTGAATCTAATTTGTGAAACAGAGCTTTTGCGTTCATCAAAGTTGATAGTACTCATTTTTAAGTGGATGCTAATTGTTGCACTCAATACTCCATTGATTTTTTTTATGCATCACTAGTTTTTTGAACTATATATTACAACCTTGAAAGTTCTTTTGATTCATAACTATGCATGTGAATCTTTAGTAGTTATAAAGTGAAATGATATGCAAAGTCGTGTAAGGTCTTGATCGTGAAAGGTGTTTAAGTATACCTACATATTTATCTTATTTTTAAACATAACTTATCAAAGTTTACTTCTAGATTCCCTAGTTTTTAAAAGGAATGATTGTTTATTGATCATGAATAAAAGCATTGAATGTTTAATTATTTCCATTATTTTTAAAGTTTTTTATGTTTCTTATGACTATCTATTCTTAGGAAATATGAAACAGGAGGAAGTGTTTTACTTTTAATTGTGATATTTAGTTTTAGATGAGGATAGTTAAAAGCTAATTATAGGGAACTTGATAAGAGCTTAATTGATGATATATTTATTCCCTAATGCTTAGTTATTACTGTTATATTACATAAGATACTTATTTCGGTTTATATTTTGCTTTAGGTACAAGTTAGAGGAACAATAACCAAAATGAGCAAAATTTTAATCCTTAGAGTCATTTTATCGACGTTTGTTTTGCTTGCCTTCAAAGATTAAGAAGGATATGAATTAGGCTGAAGATAGGAAAAGGAATGGAAGAATTGGAGTTACTGTGAATTACCCAGTTATGTATAGGAATGTATAAACAAGTTTGAAGATGTGGTTTAAGCAACCCTAAGATGTACGTATCCTTGTGGAGACCTACACGGCTATATAGGTGACTTACCGGCCATGTATGTTTTCATTGTATCACTCTATGACCATGTAACTCATAGTTACTTACACTCTTGTGTACTTGACTATGTATAACCATGCAATGATGATTTTACACTATTAAAGGGCATTTAAGAGGCCAAAAAGGGTATAAAAACATTAGAGACTATAAAGGAGGTAGATTCCCTTCCCTTGTAAGAGTTATGAGGAGCTAAACTTCATCTTTCCAATTCAAAGGGGATATTGAGGTTAACGAACATGTTTGAAAATTGATTAATATAGTGATATTCCTTTTTAGGGCTGACTATGTTATTCTATGTATAATTTTTAGATTTATGTATGAATAATTAAGATAAGCCTACTAGACTATTCATGTATGAATTTATTGCCAGAATCTATATTGCAATATATAATCATTGTACATCTAATTCACTTATGGTAAACTAATGGTCAAGCATCGGGATAACGTAACATAGGTTAAATGACCTTAGCTTATATCATTCTTACTTAGATTAACTTGTTTCCCTATTATGTATTGTGATTGTCACATTATGTCTAGAGAGCTTATTGTAGATTATCTGATAGCTAAACCTAATTAAAGAGCTTGTTTTAGTTAGATACAACCTAAGGGAAAATTGGGATTAATATAGCTTATTGTTAATCTATAATTAATAGTTCCCAAGACAGGCATAAGAATAACATGATGGTTGATTATACACATTCATATGAAGGTCAAGATTAATCTATGAACTGGATTCAAAACATATTGATTAATCCTAGTAATTTTATACTATTTGATTTAATTTTTCTCCAATAGTTTAGTTTTACTTTATTTTCTTAATTGAATTCGACCAAACCTCCCTCCCGTTTCTTACAATGATTGATTCATTACCAAAGCTAAACACACACACTCTCTATTGACATGATCCTTTTTCACTACTAATATAAATTTAGTTATACAAAGTTAGGATTTATATTCTGATGTGTTTGGCTCGCACCATTTTTTCACTATTAAATGGATTTTATTATAAGGACCTCACCCTCTTACTTTTTACCACTCAAAATTAAATTTTTAGTTTTTTAAATAACTAACTAAAAAACCAAGACAAATTAATCTCAACCAGCCAACTCGTAATTAGGAAGCAAATGAGCATATTTTAGCATGAATGTGGCTCAAGGATTAAAAAAAAGAGTACTAAACAAATGACAAAGGAACATATCAAATGTTCAAAGTTGGTAAGATAGTGACTAATTATGCTCAAGCAATAAAATATACACTTCGGATTACACAAAAATCTGAACACCTTATATTCAAGTATCATATTATTACTGAAATCAAACAAATTCTAGTTTACACCTTCTTTATTTATTTTTCTTTATTTTATTTTCTTCATTTTTAATTACAAATTATAAAAACAAATAGATATTGCTAGAATAGCCTCAGAAATTCAAATGAACCTTTTTAGCAGTAAAACGAGCAAAGAGCATAAATAGACACTTATAAAAAGTTTTGGGTGTATAAAAGCAAAGAGACTTGAAACTTAAGGGAAAAAAGAATTTTGAACAAACAAAGAACATAAAAGGTGAATCTGACCAAAAAAATGAAGAAAAGATACTTAAAGAAAAAGTAAAGTCACAAATAAATAAGGAACACAAATGAACAATTTTTTATAGATAACTCAGAAAGGATAAATCCAACCTAATTTAGAGTCAAAGCACTGATACCAACTAATATATACCTTAAAAGGATGAAAATTTGAAACCTACAATAAATATGAACATCTTTTACCCCAATAAAACCAAACCAGGCTGTGTACTATGAAAACTCAAACTCAAGCTTATGAAGAAGCACAAACAAAAGTTAAAGGAAACATATAGATGCCACACTCTAGAAATACATAGGAAGGGGAGTGATAAGTTGAGTTTGAATGCCATAATATTAAATTGATCAAGATAAGTTCAGAAGTTCAATGAAGACCACAAGAGAAGATTTATCTCAATTTTCATAAAATGTTAAGCTTGATTTTTAAGTACAATAACATGCCTATTTATAGGCTTCCCTGTAATTCATAGGAACAAGGGACAATTAATTTTTAACGTGCCCAAGAATACTAGAAACTCTAATAATATCTAAAAAATTAAATAACTAAAGAAATTTAAATAAGTTTAGCTTAGAAACTCCAATCTATGTAGAAAATTAGTAAAAGACAATCAAAGTGCATTGTTCAAGACATTAATGACCCATTTGACTTTTAAAAAGGTATATTAAGTATGTGAATGACGTGTTGGTATCCTTTTCCATCTTCTATGTTTGTTTTAAGATCTCATGTTTGATATACTAAAGCTTATGCATATTTTAAGATCATCAAAATTATTGGTGAATCTAGATAGGATGCCTTATGCTTCATTAAGGAGCAAAGTAGTCTGAAATCTTCTAATAACAAATAAGGAAGGCACCACCAAACACTGTGAGCTAGAGACACCACCAAACACCATAAGCAAGAGATACCTTTAAAAACCACTATGAGCAAGTGAGAGACAATGTAAGTGAAACACTCTGTGCAAAAGAGAGATGTAAGAGCAAGTTGCGTTGAGAGACCTCTATATTTTATAATTAATCTATAATGACATTAATAGTAATTCTCCCAAACTATTGCTTGAAACTCCTACTCCTACCATGAAACTCCTGCTCATGCCATGAAGCTCTTGCCTTTCTTACATTTGCTTTAAGATTTTTGGGGTATTCCTTGGCCCCTCTACCTTACTTCTCTATGAACCCTTCTTCTTGTAATATCCTATTCCTGTCTTTATAACTTATTGATATTAGCTTCTTTTTCTTCTTATTTGTATCTATATCTTGTCTTCTCCACTTATGTTTTTCTTTCTTATCCCTCCTTAGACCTCTATATTTGACCTGGTTTTATCCTTCAGATTTTCCTTTTAAGCATCATTCCCTATATTGCTTTCTAATTATGAATCATTTCTATCTTTGATTCCCACATCCTCCTTTTCTTAAAAACTACACGCTTCATCCTCTAGCCCCAAAGATGCTTTAACAACCTCTTACCCTTCTACACCTTCCTAAAAACCTCTTGATCACCTTCCACCTCCTATAACAACTCGCACTTGGGTATAAGTTACTAGTAACCATAACCTGGGTGCAAAACTATCTTATTATCTTCCTAATCTGACTTTCGACCATTAGGTGGTATCCCCACCACTTTCCATTCTTTAAGCAGGAGTTAATTAACGGAAAACCACACCTGTTGGATTTGTCTTGGATAGAAGAATCCCATTTTCCATTATGAAAAGTTGGGTCGTTGCCAACTAGAAAAAGTTTAGACTTCAAGATACCATACTAAACAACAAACATATTTTCCTTTTCAGAATCAATTTTAATGATTTTGTTAATGAGGTTATAAAGGCAAGACCATGGCATGTAAATCACAAACCATTTCTTGTTATTCCTTGGAGGCCACGGATCAATTTTGAAGAACTTAAGCATATAAACATTCCACAGTGGATATGTATACGCACCATACCATTGGAATACTGGACCACAAAAGGTCTCAACTACTTAACTAGCTCTATTGGAAGACCCTTATGTCTAGACCAAGCTATAGTTGAAATCAAAAGACTCAACTTTACAAGAATCTGCATTGCAGTAGAGGACAGTGGAGAATTTCCTAAAGAGATTGCTATATTGAGATTCAATGTTTGTTTAGAACTTATGAAGGATAAAGTTAAAATTTCATACGCTTGGAAACCTCCAAATCTAGATAGGTTTGGAAGTTAATTGGGAAAACCTTCTTATGTGGAAGCTATGAAGAGTTAACTCAAGATGACCAACAATCTTTTCAGTAACTTGAATCATTAAATAAAAAAGATGTAATCAATTTATGTTGGGAATTTTACAAAAACTAAGATTTCTAAGGATGATTCTCATTTAATTCAATAGATGACCAACCTTGTATTATTATTGAAGCTAAGGATACCTCTTTAAACACCTATAATAGAGAGAATTATTCAAATATTGAAGGAAATATTTTAAGAGCTAGGAATTTTAAGAAGACATCATATTTTAATCAACAAAATACCAATATGGGAAGAGTTAATAAAGTTGGTGATATTTCTCTAAACCCTGGTAATGGAGAGAATAATTTGAAGTTTGATGAAACAGTAGTGTCCCTATCAAGTTTGATACTTTTGTAGTAGATTAGACATGTCCAATGGACATATTAGAGCCTGCAAAGATTATAACTAGTATAATAGATCAAGTTGTACAAATTGACAAGGAGCCTTTCTAGGTTGTTTCTAGTGGAAGAAAATCCATATGCTAACAACTTTGCATTCCAGAGGAGTGATTTATGGAACAATCTTAGGTGTTTGGGATCCAAAGTTAATCAACCTTAGGAATTTGTGGTGATTTCAACTCTACATTGTACAGAAGTGAAGCACAAGGTACATGATGTCTTAAGTATAGAAGATTTATATAATTATGTTAAGCATTTAAGAGTTACAAATCTTAAATCAGAGGGGAATTTCTTTACATGGAACAACAAATAAAATGTTGACTGGTTTATTAAGAAAAAACTTAATAGGGCCTTTGTAAATCCCTATTGGTTATCTCAATTTCTAGATAGTTCAGTTGAATTCTTGGATCCCTTATTTTTTGACCATACTCCCCTAAGATTGTCAGGTTTTCTCTCATGTATTATGAGGCATTTTTCTTTCAATTCAACAATTGCTTGGCTTAATAGACTAATTTCTTAAAGGTTGTGGTAAAGGAGTTCTTTTCCCAATTGGTAGCTTTAAACAATTTTGTTTTGCATAGAAAATTAAAGCTATTAAAGGGAACCTCATGCTATTTAGTAAATCCATGAGGTCTAATACACAATATCTAGTGGATGTTGCTATAACTAAATTGACAGAAGTTTAAAAATTGTAGGATATTAATTAACATTATGTAGATATCTTTAAAAAAGAAAAGAGGTTTTTTAGAGAATTACTTGCAAACTGTGAACAACGATTGTTCTCTCTATTTCTCCTAAAATAGAGATTAAGGATAGTGTGGCTTAAAGGTGGTGAACAAAGCATAAATTCTTCTTCAATGTAGTGTTGGAAAGGAAGAATAGAAATAAAATATGCTATATCATCTCAAATGATAATACTATCTTAAAAGATCATAATTCTATATTGAATAAAGCTTATAACTTTTCCCCAAGCTGTTGGGAGCGATTATACCTTCAATCTCATCCATTTCATTACTAAATGGATTCATCACTAATAAAATAAGTAATCATATTGCATATTATTTAATCTCTCCTATTGAAGGTAGGGAAATTATTGATGTTATCTTTTTATTAGATGGGTTAAAAGCCCCTAGGCTTGATGGATTAAATTTTTTCTTCTTTCAAAAATCATGGGATATTGAAGCTAAAATGTTCTTCTAAGTAACTCATGAATTTTTTAAAACTAGTAAGCTTTTGAAGGAGATCAACAAAACACTCATATCCTTTATTCTTAAGTTGTCTAATCATGTTTCATTCAGTGACTATATACCAAAATCTTGCACTAATTTTCTTTATAATATCATCTCAAAAATTATTGTTGTAAGATTGAAGAAGGCATTTAACACTCTCATAAGCAATAACGAAAGAGCTTTCATCGAAGATAGACAAATTGGTGATAATATTTTTCTTGTATAGGAGCTCCTTAAAGGATGTTCAAGAAGTTCTACACCTACTAAAGAAGTGGATTTTGATAAAGCCTTTAATAATATTAATTGAGATTTCTTGTTTCACTTGTTGAAATTATTTGGATTCCCTTATCAATTTTGTTGGATAAAGGAACGTGTAAATACTGCTTCTTATGGTGTTTTAGTGAATGGCAGTCCCTTTAAGCTTTTTAAAGGAGCTATAGGGATAAGACAAGGGGATCCCTTGTCTACATATCTTTTCTTATTATGCATGGAAGCATTATCACTAATGATCAAGCATAATAACAGTATGAATCCTAATTTTAGATTCCATTCGAAACGTAAAAAGAAGTCTCCTTGACTAAAATTTATGTTTTGTTGATGAGCTACTTTTGTTTTGCAAAGCCATCTAGCCTCTATCAAGATTCTAATGGATTCTCTTCAATTTTTCAAAACTCTCTTCATGCTAGAAATTAATCTTAATAAGAGTCATTTCTTGATTTCCACAGCTGCCTCAGGTATGGAATCATGTATTTTTAAAATTATAGGTATGAGTAAGAAGTTTCCACCTTTGATGTATCTTGATCTGCCTATCTCCACTAAAAGATTGAGATTTTCTAAGTGTATTCCTTTGTATCAAGGTTTAGATAAGAGTTTCATCATGGGTTAACAAATTTCTTTCAAATTTTAGAATGTTGCAATTAATCAAGTCAATTCTCTTTTCCTTACACATTTATTAGAGTTCTTATATGTTTCTTTATAAAAAGCTCATTAAATTGACAGAAAGAATGTTTAGAAACTTTCTTTGGAATCACCACGATGGAGTGGTGGGGCTTACTAATGTTAAGTGGCCAAACATTTATTCTCCTATGGCAAATCATTAAGGATAAAACCTTACTTTGGATTAAATGACTGCGTAATTACTTCTTAAAAGGTAGTTGCATATGGGAAGTGCAAAATAGCCACGCACATTAATGATTTTTGGAACAACTAATACAACTCAGAGATCAAAGATCATATTAAAGCTAATATCTTTTGCAAAGTAGGAAATAGTGGGAAATATTCAATTTGGTATGATAGTTGGACTAGTTTTGGTCAGTTAATCAATATAATTGTTCCCTCAATAGTTAGTTCTCTTAGTTCCTTGGATAAGAAAGTCTCCAATTTGAATCAGAACAATAATTAAGCTCTTCCTCAAATTTTACTAAGGTATAGACCTAATTATCTACTAGATATACACAACTCTAATTACTTCCTTTAGAAAGGGAAACCTATTGCCAACAATTCCAGCAAGCAAATTAGTAACCTTATACAACATCCAGGTACTAATGTCTATTGGAACAAAATTGTTTAGAATAATTATCTAATTCCTATAGAGTCATTTTAATTATGAAAAAAAACAGACTTAGTATAATAGGTAGGTTGCATTTATTGGATATGGATAGGACTTATATATTATTCAGGGATGGTATTGAATCTAGTCACCACTTGTTTTTTAAATGTTCCTATGTTTCTTGTGTTTAGAAAGAGTTCAAAAGATGTTAAAAATGGGACCTTTTAGGTAATTCTTTATCTGATGCCATTCAATGGTTAATGGATAAGCTGAAGAACAACTATGATTCCTTGAAGATCTTTTTCATTGATTTGGGGTCCTTTATATAAGGGATATGGAAGGAAAGGAACAATAGGAGATTTAAAAACAAGTTTGCAATAGAGAAGGAGGTTACAGCTTTAATCCTACTAAGTATCCAGGATACCCTATATATGAGATATAGTTAACCAATTCTGAGGTAGTTTAGTTGCTAGCTTCTTGTCATCTATATTTTTTTGTAATTCTAATAAAAAGATATCAAATCTTATTTTTAATGTTTAGGATTTTCCCTTTGGACTATTTGTAATCCTTTTTATTGTTTTATAATATTATTTCTTTAATTTTAAAAAACATACAAGGAAGGCTAATGCCTCTACATAAGTGGACTAAGTCAATCTAAAGTTGTTTCCAAGTAAAAGAGTTATTAAAGGAATAAATGTAGGTGATACAAAAAGAGTTACCAAAGTTAAGGTACAAAAATTAAAGATAATTATACTATTTTGACATTGAGATAACTGAAGTATAAAAGTTATCAAGGTTATTGAGGATCAGAATGTGACCATTATATTGATTATTAAGATTGTTTATAAATGACCAACTATAGATAAGGGAGGTACAAGCATATATATTACGGGATCTTATTCTTGTTTTAAGTATCTCTAATTGCTAACTACTTTAAATGGTTGCTTAAGCCCTTAATATAATACATAAAAATCATTAGTATGACTGAGAAGTCCATTCAAGAGAAAGCTTTTTCTTAGGCATCCTAACTACTTTTTCCCTTATAGTACTAGGAGATAAGCAGCGAAAGGAGAGTCAGGCATTAATAAACTAGTTATAATCTGAATATTATTAATACAATAATAAGAGGTAGAAGCAGAATCAAACAATAAAATCTTTATTACCTATTAGCTCATGAGAGGCAGCTAATTAACCCAGATCATAGGACTACTTATTTATACTAGAGATCTCTTGATTACTAGAAGGAGTAACTAAGGGCTTTGAAGCAGTCAAAAGTTCTTTGAAAGACCTTATTAAGAATGTCTTCCTAGTAGGTACTTAGGCTTTGATTCTCATTTAAAATTATTCTTCGATTGGTAGCTTAAAAGGACTTAATAAGGAACAAGAACATCAAACTTATTCAACGTTAGAACTTCAATTTTTTAAGGTAATTCTTTTATTAGATTAACCTCTATACATATCCTTGCAAATCTAATTTTTTCATGGATTTAGTGTTTTCATCCAAAAAATCAATTTGTCGTTGTCACTAACTAGGTGAATTAACTGCTTTATACTATACTGTTCACGCATTATACTGTAGAAGTTGATCCAAATAGGGCCCCTTTTAGATTATCATTATCTAGCTCATTGTCTACTTTTCATTTCCTCAAGAACAAAGGTTTTCAATCAATATGCCAAATACCATTCTCTAATGCCTTGGATAAACTAGAGGAGGTGGTAAACATGATAATAAAAGGCAAAATCAACTCGTGCAAATTTAATATAAACAAGGTCCTTGTAAATAACCATATAAATAAATATGATTCATTTATAAGGACCTTGTCTAGATTAAACTTGAGCTTGTTCATTTTGCCTACTTTTGAAATAGGGGACAGGGAAGTCCTTTCTAAAAATTCCATAAGAGTGTTAGACTTCTTGGCTACTTTAGCTTTTAAAGCATCTAGAGGAGGGGAGACAACTAAAATACCATAAGATGAAAATGAGGAAGGCATGACATACAGGAAAGTAAATGAAGCATGGTCCTTTGCAACCATAGACCATGATCAAACATGAGAAGGAGTGGGAGGGAGGAAGGGTTAGGGAAATAAGGAAGAAGGATTAAGACTAAGAAAGAGGCTGAAGTGGACTAGCCAACTTATGATTGAAACCTTAGACGAGGAGGGAGAAATGGGCTATAAAAGACGTGAAAAAGAAATTGAGACTAAAGGATACGCTAATGATAGAAGTACACCAATACCCAAAAGAGACGTGCAAAGAGAGACAAATACTATTGATAAAGAGGCATGAGATGGTTACGAAGAAATCATTAATATGCTAAAAAGGAAAGAAAATTATATAAAAGAGAGGGGGGAAAGATCCTACACAAAAAGGCAGTCTTAAAAAGAAAAAAATCTACAATAGGGTTAACTTAGGAAAAGTAATTCATTAATTACAGATTTTCTCTTTTCTTGTTATGGTAGTCTTAAAAAAAGTCTACAATAGGTTCAACTTAGGAAAAGTAATTACTATAAGATGTTAATTACATATTTTCTCTTTTCTTGTTACAATTCATGATCTAAACAAATTACCATGCAGTCTACAATTTACAATAAAGTCTTGTATATGCTTTTCTTTTCAAAAGCCTAACGTATGTACGTATTACATATGTATTTTTAAAAAATTATTAAAAACATATATTATTTGTATATTTTGATATCAAACTTCAAGTTTTCTAATATCACTAGTTAGTTGTGTTTTGTCAAAAAAAAGTTTATTATTACTAATAAAATATTTTTATTAATTAATAAACCACAATAACTTTTAAGATTAAATTTAATTCACAAAAGATTAAGCATAAAAAATATGAAATTTCCCATAAAAATATATATGAACTTCACTATAATGCAAATTGGAATAATAGGTTAATAATAAATTTTATATAACATAAAAATATTCAACCATTGGAGAATATTTTAAAATATCTCTTTTTAGGGTATAAATTTTTATAAAATATTTTTTTACTTTTAATGAATCAGGCAAATGAGTTTTCACAAATAAATTTAATCTTTATAAAATAAATAAAATAAAATTCAACTATGTGCAAACTAATCTCTTATTATAAGCCTCTTTGGATCTAACTTTATGTATTTTGTGTGCGTATCTCACTTAAATTCCCTCACTTCTTTTATGCTTTACTTGAAATAATATGCAATAAGGTAGTATAGACCAATAAATTAATAAATAAAAGAAAAGTATTATCTCAGTATCTCTACATACAAAAACATTACGCTCATCTCTGTAACAATTTCCCATAGAATAGCATGCTATGAAAATTTCCCATAGAATAGCATACAAAAACATTACATCTATAATGTATTACAATTAAGTTTAACAAACAATAGGGTAATTACCCTAGTACAGGAGCTTTTCAAAGTACACAACGACGGAAGGTCTAGGTAGGAGAGGTTTCTTATTTACCAACTTTTTTCTGCAGTGTTTGTTTTCAGGTTATAGCATGGACATTTGGGGATGTAGGCCACAATTTGCTCATCCCATGGATAAGGAACATCTCCAGTCTTCTTCACTCCGTCTTCCCTCTTTAGTAGCAGTGTTGTGCTTGTTTCTGTTGAGGGGAAAGGTGATTTGGGAGGCAGCCTTTCACACATAGAAGATCACGGATCACAATATGGTGGCATCAGGATTGTTCTTATACATTGAATTGCCAATCTGGGCAACAGGCAGAGAACCAGAGCCTATGGAGAATCTTGATTTGCCTTGAGTGTAGGTCTTAAAGGATGTTTTCGATGAAGCAGATAATTCACAAAGCTAAGGATGCTGAACCAACTGATTTTGAG
>JANSVI020000038.1:489725-500500 GCA_025434765.2 Erythroxylum kapplerianum | reverse complement strand
ATCTACTTTTCATTTTTATATTTCTCTTTGTTTGTCATCAAAATTATTTAGTACGTGAAGTCTGTTTTGACTTAACAAAATATTCATTCATTATTCATTTAATGTAAAGTATTAACTATAAGCTTGCTTACTAATCCAATCTTCACTACTAAATATCTAACATAAATAGTAATTCAAAGGTCTTTATTTTAGATGTAATAGATCCAAGGTAAAGGTAGGGAAAAATATAAAACCCAACTTTAAACCATAAGACTAATTAAGCATTTAAAATGATACAAGCCAATCAAATATAAAACATAAATTTTTTTCTTTTCAATTAGAAACCTAACCCTACCAATCTCCTTTACTTTTCCCTTCTCCCCTCTTTTCATTTTATTTTTCCCTTTTTTCTTTTTTCATTGCATTTTCTGCTTCACTTTCTTTTCTTTTCTTTTGCCTTTTTCTCCTTTTTTTAGCTTGATATGATTTGTTTTTTCCCCATATACAACAACATAAATTCAAAAAGGAAAAAAATATAAACAACAAATGCAAATTATTACAATCCACCCACCCTTAACTTATAACCTAACTATATGCTATACTTCTCCCACAAGTATTCCCTGCAACCAATTATACCTTTTAAATGCTTAACTTGCCCTTAAGCCTAATGTAATCAAAAGAGATAAAAAATCAAGGCCAAGGCTTATATTTCGAGTTTTAACCAAAAAAAGGTTCATCTAAGCTCAAGGGGGCTCACTAAGGATAACATTATGGTGGCTTTTTAAGTTGTCAAGATAAATCCTAAATGCCTTCATTACTTCAATGTTTGTATAAGATTATGTAATCTTGACTAGTATTTGCAAGCAAGTTCTAGATTTGCTTAACCATGAAAGAATACTCTCAGCAATGAATACTTTTAACTGGTATATAATATCTTTAAAAAACTCAAATTCTTAACAAAAGAAGGTCGGATTCATCTATCACAGTAAGCTAACACCTTGCAATTGAAATCCAAGACAATCAGTTTATGCATGCAAGTATATTAGTTCACTCATATTATGCATTTATAATCCTCATCAAGTTTATTTAATAACTGAACATTTCTAATTATTAAACTAGAAAACAAACAAGTAATGTACAAATATACACTGTTAACATCATAAGAAATTAATTACAGGATCTAAGATGCAAACAACATTAATCAAGAAAAACAGTAAAACTAAAAACAATTTAATGATCAACGATCAAAATAATAAAAAGAAAAAGATAGAAATACAATAGTAAGATGAAGGTGGATGTTGTCTCGAACGACGATTTAAATTCGCTAAGAAATTCCTCATCTCTGCTATGCTAGCCTCAATCTTGTTGAATTTAGCATTCGTTCGCCATTCAAATACAATTAATTGATTGAGCAATGGTTGATATTCAACAGAATTAGACGCAATGTTCCAACACGTAGCTTCAGGTGGCAAAACATCACCCCCTTGTGTACCTTCACGTACTTCAACCCGACTATGCTTACTACTTGAAGCTTCTACTGTGTCGTCATTATCAAGAACATAACTATCACCTTGTCACTAACAATCTTCATAGACACCAGCGAATACAAGTCTAAACTAGAGTTCCCTGGAACTAACTGCATAACTGTTCTCTCAGTTAGTAAACAAGATGCTTTGCAATTTGGGTCACAAATGCTCCAAGTATTATTTTCTTAACTCTAGCTTTAGCAACATCTATTAGATGTATACTTAACCACATACCAACATTAAAATGTTTACCATGCACCATACACCATAACACAAATAATTCTACTTTAGAGACTACACCTTGACTATCTCCCCTACCAAATATTGTAAAAGTTTAAAACCTATGAAGATAACGAAGGCTAGGGTTCACTAAAGCAAACAATGTAGACCTACTTGGAGGAAAAATATTTTCATTCCAAAATTCTGTAGGCCTAAATTCATCATGGTAACCATATAAATCACTGTGGGAAAATTCAAAGATACTATTCAATACATCTAAAGTAATGACATACGGCATATTCATCAATCTTAATGTCATATTAATCACGATGCCATCTTGGTTCAAGATCACTTGTAAAGTAGTCAAAAATTCCAAAGTTAATTCAACGTATGAATTTTTTAAAATTCAGCAAATTTGTCCCATGTAACAATTCATTCACTGGTTTACTATTCCTAATTCAATAATAACTCCATGATTGATAAATCTATTTGACATAATCAGATGATCTTTTAAAGTTGCATACCTTAACTGGCTCTCACAACTATCAAACTGAAGATAAGGATTACCTAAAATAGGCATATCATCCGGTTGAGATGGTGAAGATGTCGACTATCTCACACTAGGCATATCTTGAGTGGCAATCAAGAATGAAAACAATTTGGTAAATTTTAGACAAAACAAAACACTTTATCACTTGATTAGGTTTGGAGCAGTTAAAAAAATGGCAAACATGATATCCTACAATAATATGAGTCCAAAATGGTCATACGAAGAACAAACATTGGGATTGTTTTCTAACAAACACATGGCACAATTATGGTGGTATAGAGAAAATCACACTTGAAAAATCCATTTATTTAAAATTATTTATGTTTAAGAATATAAACAAGTTCTATATACTTTTGAACTTTCTAATAGGCCATATTTAAGTATCAACAAAAGTTAGCCCCACCCACATGATAACATATACCTAATCACCCATCTGAAGCCTATAAAATGGAGTTATACTTTACATGCTTTTAAAAAATCTAACCTAAGATAGATGAAGCAACATTTTTTAAACTTAACTAATTATAAAAAATTAATTCAAATCAATAATTTCAAATTTATAATTTAAATTTCAATTTGGGCTTAAATATACTGGCTTTAATAAATAATTATATAGTAAAGAATTAAAACGAAGAAGACAATTAAAGAAAAAAATAACTCCCCCTCATAAACCCAAATTATACCTTATCTAATTGAACATGTTATACTAACATCACAACAACAATTAACTTTGTCTCTCTACAAATGCAACAAACAAACTATAAAATGATAAAATTTTAGTTTTAAGGAAAGTTTGCAAGTATCTCATCGACAGATAATGGTAAACGACGTGTTGGAACAGATGTTGGGGAAATTGAGGCCATAAAAGAAGGTGGTGCAGACGAGAGGAAGTCGCAGGAATCATAGACAAGTAGAAAAGGATACGAACTGGAGATAACCTCATATAGAAATGGGTCTCTTGTTCCTATCGCAATGACTTCATATTGTAACATGGTCAGAGATGTCCCAGAGAATGTAGAAACTAGAATGCAAGCATGCAGCATGAAGCCCCCAAGCTTGAGCTAAATTATTGACAAGCAGTGAGAACCCAAGCAAATAATAAAGGAGAGAAGCAGAGAGAATTTGTACAAATAGAAAATGAGATGCTTTATAATAAAGGGGTACAAGATAAACTTAGTGTAATCTCAAGATGAATCCCCTCATGTGGACCATGGTTCTAATGAAAAATGAGAATTATGGTGAACAACTAAAGAATGCCTCTGGGTGCGTAGTAGGATTTTTATGAGCCAAAACACTATAATAATTGCATTCTGTTTTCTCCTATTGAGTATTGCCCCATGCTTTTGACCCTTGGACATACCAAAAGCCTTCCCAAGCATGAGCAAATCTATAAAAGATAAACAGGTGAAAACTTACTTTGCCCAGTTCTGGTTCAAACTTGAGGGAGACTGTACACCAGTCAGACAAGTCTTCTCTATCAGCTCCTCCAGACTTGATATTTGAGCTCGTAGCCTTTGTGGACAAGTTCTTCTTAAAATTCTCAAGTCTCGCTAAAACCTGATGGATATTGAAACCAGAAATATTAAACGAATAAGCTCATAAAGAATAATTAAAAATTAAAGTCAAATGCGAAACAAGAAAACCATATATTGAAAAGATGAATACAGCAATGGCGATAATGCAAAAGGGTTTCCTCCTTTTTTTAATCACAGAACTCTTATGTTTTTTCTAGCAGAGAAGACATGATGAAGAAAATTACAAAATTCTAAAAGCAATATAAAAATAGACAAGTGTCTGATTTGACATGTTGAGGTGATCGATATGTTAATTCCAGAGTTTGTTCCAAGCCTGATCAATATTTTTTCCTTATTTCCCCCTATCCCCCCTATCTCTAAGAAGCATGCTCTACATGGGATAAGCTAATAATGCAAAAGCCATAGCTTGTGCATTGTCTATCACTTTATATCAATGATAATCCCCATATCTCCCATAAATTAAGACAGTGTCAAAAGGCCTAGTCACTCAAAAAGTGTTATCCTACCAAAGACAATCAGAGGGAATGAAGTTAAATTAGCAAGCAACGAATCCAAAACAAAACAAATGACATACATCATTCTCACGTCCCTGAAGTCGGCGCTTCTTCTGTTTGTGAAGTAGTCTTCCCCTTTCAACTTCACCCATCAATTGCAGATCTGCATCAGCATTTGCTATCCTCTCAGCTCTAGCTTCTGATCCTATCCCCTTTTTCTTCAAAGCCAGTTTCTCAACTCTTGGTTTGTCTTCGTCAATGGTTTCAGTTGTAGCCCTGGCAAGCAACAAAAACAACATTGGTCCTCAAGATTTTGCAGTTACAAAACAGATATGAGTATATGACCAGCACAGAAGAGAGAGAACTCTTAGCAGAAAAAAATATTGACAAAGAAGAAAATTAAACAAATTAACACCACGAATGGCAAAAAAAAGAAATTGCAGAAAAAGCAAACGGATCAAACATCTCCAATAGAAGCAAGTCATAAAAATTGTTAAAAGCTTCAGTACAGATGCAGCATTGGGTGGTTTAAGGTTTAAATACCGTTCAGCTCCATCCTAGAAACTCAACCATTCACACACAATTACCCATTTTATTTTTCTTCCCTAACTTTCTGTAAAGGAGCATTGTAGGACAGCGAGAGAAAAGTTCAAATGCTATTTGGAAGTAAAGAGTGGGGTTGTCAAAGGTCTAAGAATTTAGATTTTAAGAATTGTGACAGGTATCATTGTTTGGCTGCAAACAGGAAAAAGAAAACGGCAGAAACGGAATAAATTACTAGCTTCACTCAAGTAGGGTTTAGAAACCAACCCTAGGGAAAGAAAGTATCACATTACAACTTCAAAAGGTGGAAATATCACATTTGAACAATTTTTAGAGGGGAAAAAAATGTAAAACTTACAATTCCTGTACAAAGGCTACTGACAATTCAATCCAAATCAAATTCAGACTTTAACTGAACCTAAAAGAAAGATTATACTTAAATATAACAACTATGAACCGAGCTGTAGAAGGAAAGGAAAAACATAAGGGAAAAGAAAAACAGAATTCCTCCATGTACATTGCAATTAACAGGCATGGGTCCAAATTATAGTCTAATTTCAAATCCCTATCATCAGACCAAAACACAGCCTCAAGCCTGCAAATCAATCCTCACAGTTCTTAATGGGATTTGGCAAAAGTCACATTCACAAATAGCGTGACAAACAGCATCACATAAATCTGGATTTATTTCATGAAGCCTATTTTACAGTTCAAGTTATACCATTCCAAGTGCATTTGGCATAGACAAAATGCATTTTGCGGTAGAAATTTATCACACCACCTTAATAGTGCCAACTCTAAAAGTTTAAAGTTTTATTTCCTTAAGAAGATCTTGGATTTGGAGTTAAAATTGAAATTAACAGTATGCATCCAAATCATAATCTAATTTCATCAAAACTTACAATTCCTTTACAAAGGCTACTGACAATTCAATCCAAATAAAATAACCGAAAGGCCACAGACAATTCAATCCAAATGAAATTCAGACTTTAACTGAAAGGCTACAGACAATTCAATCCAAATGAAACTCAGACTTTAACTGAACCTAAAAGAAATATTAAACTTAAGGATAACTACTATGAAACGAACTGTAGAAGGAAAGTAAAAAAAGAAGGGGGAAAAAACAGAATTCGTCCATGTGGATTGCAATCAACAGCATGGGTCAAAATTATCATCTAATTTCAATTCCCTATCATCAGACCAGAACATAGCCTCAAGCCTGCAAATCAGTCCTCTCAGTTCTCAACAGGATTTGGCAGAAGTCACATTATTACAGCATCATGAAAATCCGGATTTATGTCATGAAATCACGTGGCATAGACAAAATGCATTTTGCAGTAGAAATTTATCACACTGCCTTAATAGTGGCAACTCTAAAAGTTTAAAGTTTTATTTCCTTAAGCTGATCTTGGATTCGGAGTTAACATTGCAATTAACAGTATGCATCCAAATCATAATCTAATTTCAACAAAGCTTACAATTCCTGGACAAAGGCTGCTGACAATTCAATCTAACAGAACCTAAATGGCAACAGAATTCCTCCATGTACATTGCAATCAACAGGATAGATCCAAATTATCATCTAATTTCAAATCCCTATCACCAGACCAGAACATCGCCTCAAGCCTGCAAATCAGTCACTCTCATTTCTCTATGGGAATTGGCAGAAGTCAGATTAACAAATAACGTGACAAACTGCATCATGTAAATCTGGATTTATGCCATGAAATCTATTTTACACAGCAAGTTATACTATTCTAAATACAAGTGGCACAGGCAAATGCATTTTGCAGCAGATATTTATCACACCACCTTAATAGTGGCAACTCTATAAGTTTAAAGTTTTATTGGCAGAAGTCATATTGGCATGTAGTATGACAAATTGCGTGAATCTGGATTAAAGTCATAAATCTATTATACCCGAGCAGTATAAAATCAAATGTGGCTTGCAGTTGGAATTTATCCTACCACCTTCATATTAGCAGTTCTGAAAGTTTGAATTTTTGTCCCTAATATCTGTAGATTACAAGTGATTCCCAAAAGCTTAGGACTTATTTTTAGGCTCAACTAGTGTCAGGTTGGTAATTTTCTTTAATCAGATTTTGATCAACTATTCTACGATCCACGTGGCATAGAATCAATTCCAGTTTGTAGTTAGAATGTATCCCACAGCCTTTATAGTGGGAGATGTGCATGAAATTTTGATCCACATCTACCCTTAATGAAACCAAACAATCTTGTATTCCCTTCAACAACATTTTGGAGAGCTTAGGGACCCTTATTCCTGATGTCTGAATAATATGAAACCACCAGCTCAAAAGCCATTACAGCAGCAGTCAAATAAATTATGAATAAATAACTTTGTACAAAGTGCTTTTTAAAACAAAATGAGAAAAAAAATTTCCAAACGAAAATTTTCTACAACCTATGGTATTATGTTTCTTTTATTGAATTCATTCCATATTTCTCCCTTTTGTGTGACATCTCTAACTTTCCAAAAGAAAATGCCTGCCTTTTAACTGCTTGTTCGCCTATCATGCCACATTTTATATAAAACTTTTCCTTCTAACAGATATTCCGGTAGAATCCTTGCCTAGCAACATTTAGACTCTCCCTTATTGTCCTAGCCTAATATGTGGCATCTGTAACTAATCATTGACTAAATAATTGGTGAATACAAGTTTGAGCATTTATCATAACGTGATAGCAAGTATGAGATGCAGTAATAAACAGGCACAGTTTTCACAGGATACATCCAATAATGCATAAGAAACTGGAGAATGGTGATGTTGACAGCAGATAGAACTTCCGAAATGAATAATGAAAGATAGAGAAATTCATTACAATCTTACCTCTGTTTGGAAACTTTGGAATCTTTGGGACTAGAGCTTCCTGGATGTGCATGTATCAGTCAATAATGCAATTAATAAAATAAAGCAATTTATAAAGGAATATGGGAGAAATAATAGAGATGATAAACAGATTCCAAATGGAACACATATCATGCATGTCAAACTTAATTGGTCCTAGATCTCCAAAAACCTTTTTCAGTTATCAAAAAGTTGCAATATTCATACGATGGCACAATCTTTGATAAGCAAATATAACAAAGATCAAATAATTTTTTGGAACAGTTGCATGGTTCAACACTGTTCTGCAAGTGCAATGCCAGATTGCTCCCCTTTGATGTAGGAGAGACAGAGAATATGTCAACACTTTGATAGAAACACATAAAGTAGCAAGTTGGAGCTTCTGGACTTTAAATAGCTTAATGTTTACGAATTTATAATAAACAAAACCATACCATCACATCAATAGGCCCTAAAGATCACTTCTAGGGTTTTAAAACTTACTTCTAAATCTAAGAATTTCTCTAGACTTCTCCCTTCACAACCTAAACCATTAAATGTAAATAAGAATCGTGTCAACGAAATCCTACTAAGATTAGGGGTATAATTCAGTGTACCCTAGCAGATATTGAATTCTAACCTAACAAGAACTTAAAATAAACATATTCAAATTACTTCTGAACAGTAAAATGGACAACTAACAGAATTGACTAAAACTGCCTATTAAAGATAATTCTTGCTCTCCATCACTCGGGGCCTATGGCTTAGTATCAGCAGCTAAGTAATGCTAACATGCCAAATAAAACTATCATAAAGAGATTCTAGAATTTTCACTTGCTGAATATCCCCATGCTAGTGGATATCTTTGAAATCACCAATAATTCGTTCTTATATTTTTACTAAGTGAGAGCTTATGAAATCAGTTTTCTTGATTTGCTTATGGCTTATAGGTGCGCCTTTTTCAGCCAACATTCAAGTATAATTGTCTCATACAGAAATCAGACATTAAATTAACCTTAACTGTTAATTGTTGATCAATTAAATTTTGCTTAGCTTCCTTATAATTCACTCTTCAGCTTCACCTATTGAATTATTTTTAAAAATCCTGGGAATAATGACATATAGAATAAATAGAAATGGGAACGAGAGCTTACGATGCCAAAGCACTAGACACAAAATTACAAATTCAGTTCTGAAAATTTAAAAAACCAAACTGAAATAATTTATGTGCAGGTACAATCAACATACCATTTTGCTTTTGCTTAGATGGAATATTTCCCAGCTCCTTTCGTCTTCTAAGTACTTGTTGACGCATTCGAATGTCAAAGTCAATATCATCGTGATCGTCAACATCATCATCATTAAATTTATTTTCTACATCTTTTGGTGACAGATCTTTTTTGGAGGTTAGGGCTTCTCGCACTGATAATTTTATGTCTCTTGTTCCTTTGGCTTCAGAAGAGTCCTTTATATTACACCATCAAATGAAACTTAAATTAGAAAGAAAATATTGCACTCTTATGATGAGAACAGAAGCATAACAGTGGATATATATTTTTAAAGAAATTTGTGGTTCAATATTGTCATTCTATTATTTACCAATTCTTCTGTGTAAGAATACTTTAGAGAGATTTAATGAAGGAGACATCATGGGACAAGCTCAAGGTTTACAAGTTCAAGCAAAAACATTCTACTCTATCATAGATCAACGGGAATACTAAGAAAAACAAGAATCAGCAAGAATCAAATTACCAATTCTTTACTAGGATTCTCTTCCTTTAGAAGACGAGGATCATCCAAGACATCATGACTACTCTTGATTTTCTGCTTTACAGCTGTTAATTCCTTTTCTTCTTCCTCAGCTTCTTCTCCAAATGAAAGTAAATTCAACTTTCTGTATGTCAAAGTAATACAAAATCTGATATTATATTGAATGAAAATAAAATTCCCAGCACACACAAGAGGTACGATCCATGAAAGAAGGTCAGATGGCGTGGGAAGTTACTTGACAGCTTTCTTCTTTGAATCTTTAATTTCAGTATCAGTCGTTGATTGGCTCAACAGGTTTAAAGACGTCCTTGGCGTAATATCTTCAAAAGGATTCCACAGTACCTACAGGCAGGTTGCAAATACATAGCTTTTAGCTTTTGAAACTACGTGATAGCTAGATCACTGATGGTAGCGAAAGAATTAAATGCTTCATGGCATGTAATTACAATTTCATGGTCAACCATGATAGAAAAAATTACCACTTAACTCAATCATTACAGCCATTGTAGTATCATTGGAATCAGAAAGCTACCATGATTGCTCACAAAAGATGAGATAAATCTTAAATCACATACTTACCTCGACAGATTTTATTATGGGTGGTGGATCCAATGGCCTATCATCCTTATCAGTCTCAACTTCACCAAGGGTTAGAAGATTATATATAGAATCTCCAGTCACCTGAAAGCAACTATAAGCTTCAATGATAGTGCCAAATGTCAGGAAAAAATCGAGAAAATAACAAATCCTTACTTTTCCAAAAATTGTGTTCTTGCGGTCAAGCCAGTCGCACTTATCCAAGGAAATAAAAAATTGACTCCCATTTGAATGTGGATAACCAGCATTTGCACACGCGACTAAGCCTCTGTGGTTAAATCTCAGACGAGAATGGAACTCATCAGCAAACATACCCCCATATATGCTTTCACCACCTGAAGATATCAAAAGGCCATATTGATCATTAACATTATGATTAATTTGTTACGAATAAAGCCAAACAAGTAAACAAAAAAATGAAACAAGTAGAATCTGTAACTAAAAGATTGAGGATAATATAAGTAAAAATGTTTTTTATTCAAACCATTCAAAATATCTGAGTGAGTAGTCAATTTCTTTATAATACTTTAAATCCCTAAAGATCAAATTGGGAAGCACGAAACTGACCCTTTGACTAAACAAACAAAACAGAATCCAAAAAGTTGTAGACGGAAAGAGGAAGGGAGAACCGGTTCCAGTGGTAGTAGGGTCACCGCCCTGAACAAGAAAACCCTTGATGATACGGTGAAAGATGGTGTTATCATAGTAACTTT
>JANSVI020000038.1:450012-461036 GCA_025434765.2 Erythroxylum kapplerianum | reverse complement strand
GATAGTCAACAGTCTGCTGATTGGGCAAAGCCTGCAACCAAACACCAATTAAACAACTACATAAATCGATAACAAAAATACGCAATCAAGCGTTTTTTCTTTTTACAAACGCAGATCGAGACTGAGGACTAGGAGAATAATGAAATCAAAAGGAGGGGCGGCGAACCATTTTATCCGAAAGCTTGCGAATTCCAAATTTCAATCTTGAGTTTTGAGAGAGTGTATGTGCCTTCAGCAAACGGAGGAGGTCCGTAAGGAGGGTTTATAAAGGGTTGGATAGATTAGACCCTAAGCTGCTGTTTCTGCCTCTTCTCCTTATTTTCTATTCCTTCTTTTGAATCTGAATCTGTCCTGAGCATATCTAACGGCTTGAGGCAAGGATCCAGTTAGGTGAACGAGGAAGTGTGTGACAGGAGATTAGAGCCCCGTGGGTCTCAAACTTCTCCCTAGCTTAAAGATGACGCGATTGCCTTAACCGTCAGATCTTAGCAGTAAAGTGCTGGATCAAAATCGAGACGGCGTCGCGTCATCCCTGGGTTTCAAACTTCTCACCTAGCTTAAAGATGATAGCAGTAAAGTGCTGGATCAAAATTGAGACGGCGTCGCGTCATCTCAACACCTTCTCATTTTGGGCTTTGATATATTTTTATTTGAGGTTCTTAAAAGGATGATGTACCTGGGCTTACACCTTAGTAAATTCAACCCCATCTTGCATTATTCCGTTTCCAATTTAATTTCCTCCCATCTTTAACTCTTTATGCTTATACCAAAAATTCTGATCAAGGATATTCCAACATAATTTTAACTGGAAATATTCATTCA
Organism: Erythroxylum kapplerianum; assembly: GCA_025434765.2. Lineage (NCBI taxonomy): Eukaryota > Viridiplantae > Streptophyta > Magnoliopsida > Malpighiales > Erythroxylaceae > Erythroxylum > Erythroxylum kapplerianum. Next base: position 460,214 of record JANSVI020000038.1, on the reverse strand, counting down.
TAGATATAAAACCAACTATTTTTAATATGTATTCTCTTCAATATATATGCTCCAATTTCATCCATTAAATGGTGTGGAATTTATAAACCAACAACAATTTGTGTTTATTTGAATTGTGATAATTTAATTATGTGAAAAAGTTTTTGTTTATTATTTATTCGTAAGACAAAAAAGAGCTTTTTTTAGAAAATAAAGGAACTGAAAAAGATAAATTAGGAGATCATAAAGAGGTTAAGTATATCAACGATTAAAAAACACATTAGGAAGTAGAAAAAAAGACTCTACCTACTTTAGTAGTTCCTAATTATCGCAACCAAGGATCGACTGAATTTTATGGGTTTCTAAGTGATCAAGGATTTGTACTAATGTTCAATCTTAAAACCATGTCTCCCTTTATCAAAGATTGTTGTTTTTATTGACAAAGTATAGAAATAACATAGTGATGTTGTATCCATTAAATCACTTTGAAAAATCCTTCAATAATTTATGTAAGGGAGATTTTAAAAATGTTGAGATCACTTTGACTACTATACAAACTTTGGTAGCCTAGGCGACTATGTTCTTCCATTTGAAATGCATGTATCTTATATCAAGACGGGACTAAATACCATTACAGAGAAGAGATGAGTATTGGCACCTAAAAAAGAGATGATTGTGAGCTTCAAGTTCATGATTGTAAAGGACATGCATGTAACAGCTCCTTGTGACTTGGGAGTCCATTTAAAGCCAACAAGATTTCGTTTCATTCAAATCAGCAGGATTTTCGGCCATTTCAGCTCAAGCTATTCCAAGCCATTCAATTGGTTCCTGTAAATCAGCAACAATCAAATATTTTGCATTTTGAAATGTACAGAAGTTAGCTCCTAAACTAGTGCAGTTGTACAGCTATAGATACTGTAAACTTCGATACTAAATAGTGAAGAAAATTCCAGACCAAATTGTTTTAGTATGGTTTTAAATGGTTAAAAACTTTTGATTATGTCTTTAGTGTAAAGTCTCTCTCTAACTGCTAACTATAAAATGAAGGAGGCTGTAGGATGTTTATGTGGAAACCAAACTAGATTTCCCTATTTCATGTACCACTTGCTATCTTTGAAGATATCCTAACACAATTTGTTAGTGAACCTACTGACGTGTCCTTGAACTAAAGAAGTATTTTCTCTAAATGTTTGTTAGGTTTGTAAGAAGGAAGAGAGCCAATTATGAAACTAAAAGCTCTATATAAAGGAGGACATCATCATGAATTATCTTTGATTATAACTAACCGCCATTGTAATTTTACTCATGGGTATTGTTAAAGAGACAAAATTTGGAACGTTAGAAAGGGTGCTTATTAGATTCAATAGCAATGGAGAAAAGAGGTGATAAATCCATTCTGTTTCTTAACCCATATATTGGGCCCAATATCATTCCTAAGTTTAAGGATTTGTCTTATTGTCCAAGAGGTAGAGCATTTGGGATAAATTTTTTTAGAAGTTGATAATTTTTAGGAATTGTAAAGGGATCCACTTTACCCAAAGAGACTCTCTATCATTGAAGAGCTTTCATATCATTTTCCCTAATAACACTTTGTTCTGAATCCTTATGAATTTAATTCAAAGTCCTTCCTTATTTATATGTGGGTAGACATCATATCACCTAACTTTATCTTTATAGAAATCTTAACTCTTTCTTGTATAAAGAAAGTTTTTCAACATTCTTTTATTAGAGTTAATTAGGGTGGTAGGGAGTGACAATTTTGAATACCAATAGAAACCAATAATAGTAAGAATAAACTTGATCAATGTGACTCTCCTAGTGTGATATAGTGACTTATTGTTCTAGAAGCCAATTCCCTTACAGATAATATTATATAAAGGCTAACAATCCTTGTGGATTAATTTTGAAGTAGTGATAAGAATACCAAGAGAGTTAAGAGGTAGGAGTCGAAGTTCTATACTAGATATTTAAGTAACAATCTCAACCATTAATTTCCCTCCATATATAGAAATTGCTTTTGGATTGGTTGATAGATAGCACTAACCTGTTATTGAACTAGGATAAGGAGTGAATTATAATTTTAAAGGTATTAGAATTAACTTTACAAAAAATAATAAGTCATCTAAAAAATGTTAAAGAGCCTTAGTCTTTCGCATTTATAGTGATATTTGAAGGAGTTGCTTGTCATTATATTCTCAGAGGATAGGTTTATAAAAGTTTCTATGAAGTGAATGAAGAGATAAAGGGATAAATGATCCTTTTGTCTTAGGCCTTTAACTCCCTTAATTAGCTTAGATGACTCTCCATCACCAAGAAGTTATAAGAGGGAGATGGGATACATTAACAAGTCTAAAAGGTGAATTTTTCTTAATTGCCAAAAGCTGCCAAAGTATAGAAAAGAAAATTTTAGATCATTAAGTCAAAGCCCTATGGAAATCCTTATTAACTACATAACTTATGGTTAAAAACTTTTTATTGTAAATTTTGTATAAATCTTAAGTAATAAAGATATTATATCCAATGCTTCTTCCTTACACAAAGCTCCTTGGCTAGGTTTGATTAAGAAGCTTAAAGTACTAAAGTAGTCTTTAGTCCAGTTACAATCAATTTAGAAATAATTTTAAATACTTTTATAAACGACTATAAGTTTGCAATAGAGGAGAGATGAGGGATTAGGGATCTCGGTAATAAGAAAAATGTTAGTTTTGTTAACCTCCTTACACAAGTTTCCTAATTTCAAGTTTTTTAATCTCTTTCCACAATTTTTCTAATTTGAAAAATTCAAAGAAAACTTTTATAACTAGCTTACCAATGGAATACCAAGTTTTGGTAAACGAAGGCATTCAAACCATCAAGTCCTAAAGCCTTATTAGGTTAAGGCTAAAGCGAGAATCTTTAACTTTTTGATTTATAAATGGTAATGGAATTGGGTCCTAGTTGATATAGGCAGTATTGAAGGGAATTTCAGAAGAGGAACCTAGGCTAGGAGAGTCCATTGTTTCCTTGAAACAATTTTTTTTGAGAAAATAAAGAATCATTTCATTGAAATAATTGATAGTATGATTAAGAAGTTGATTATGCTCTTAGAAGATTTCCCTTTGTTACTTTATCAATATATTAATTTTATTTCTATTCCTCTGAATGAGAAAACATTGTAGAAAAACTTCATATTCCTATCACGTTTATTCAGTCATTGCACCCTTGACTTTTGCTTTAATAAAGAACTATGATTATCCAATGCTTTAAATAGAGAGAGGGCAATTTTCTCTTTCATTAGGACCTATGAATTATTAGGATATATAAATTACTAGGATCTATGCAAAAATAAACTTTAAAAGGAAATTGGTAACCCCTTAGCCTTTAGGGTACCTTTGTTAGTTTCCCCTATACTCCTGTTATGAAGAAGATTCATCTTTTGATTGATGTCCTAAAGCTTCTTGGCACAAAGCATCATAACCTCTAATTTTAGTATTTAAGCCGGTATCAATATCTTCCTCAACTCCTAGAATGTCTACTAGAAAGTTAAAGAATCTAAATGGTTTTGTTTTAACTATAAATGTACGATGTAGTTTTAAGTAGCACTCGACGAGTATAAGTCAATGCAATGAGGACTATGATTATTAGTATTAACCATATTGCTATTATCTAATCTAAATAAATAAATGATTACATTTTAAAAGAAAACAAAACAAATCTAAATAATAAACAAGACTCAATTAACTAAGGAGATAATTAAGGATAAGCAATTAATAGATTTATAAGACAATGACATGGAATCCCTTTAAAATTTTTCTATGCTTGAATTTATATTGATTTAATGGTTAATACTAGTTATTTGGATCAAAAGGAATTCCTAATTCTCTCTCAAGGCATGTAATTAATTCTCTTTCTAATCATAATCCCTAAGAATGCATTAACTCACCTAATGAATTCCTATTGTATGTTTCACCCTATTTTTGAATGACCATGTAGTTCTCTTTTCAGGTACCATATATAACCCCCATTCTTATGTTATGATGTAAGCACACAATTAATGTCTCAATCCTTATGTATGAATCTAATTATACAATCTTCAATCCTCATTCTTTCAGTTTAACATAATGTATAAACATGAATAAATTTTTAGAAAATGATAATATTTCATTAAACCAAAGCAATCAATTTAGAATATAACTCTAAGGTACATTAATATAAATCTATATCCCATTTGATTCATTGTAAAATAAAGGAAATCCATGAAAAATAAACAAGGAGAGATAAGAAAGAGCACATGGTTTTTGAATTTTGATCCTACTTGATTGATCTTGATGGAATCTTACTTTTCTCCCCTTTTCCTTCTCTTTTTCCTCCTCTTGTTTCATAAAACTTGAGATTTTATATCGAATATGGGACCAACACATCCTTGTGTTTCCTTATATGCTATCAAAAACTTGGCTTTCATGAACTATAACAACGTCATAGGTTAGCAATATAGTGCCATATTAAACCTTTGTTAAGTTTGTCCTTATTTTGTTTCTTATGCGAGACTCCTCTTTTTTTAACATGGGTTGGATATTGTACCATATAGGTGTTTTGTTAGTGAACATAGAGATATATCCAAACTATGTCCCTCATATATTTTCAACAACAACATTAATAACAACCCAGTAAATTCTCACTGAAACTTAGGGTTTGAAGATTCCCTACACTTATTTTGTACATTGTCCTTAATGTGCAAATCATGTAGGAATAACGAAAAATATAAAACAATGGAAAGGAGGTGAAGATAATTGGTACTCCACTAGAAATAAAATATTATTATCTTCATCCAATTGCATCAATATCCATTATGGGCTAGTGAAATTTGATCTCCTTATGGCCTTCAGGGTAATGCTAACTTTATAATCTACAAAACTCATCGAGTTGCATCTCAATAATAAAATCAAAATGATAAATCTAAACATAATAAAAACTAAAAAGACATGCAATAAGAATTAAATACCAAACAAAACATCATCAAACTAAATCTAACAAATCCTAAATCGAAACCAAAAAAATCAAAGTTGTTCAGTTTCTTCTCAACCAATGCTTATTTTTAGGCCTTTTAGATGGACTTTTGCTTTTTTTTTTTTATAATTAACTTGGATTTGTAATCAACAACTTGCTTCTACCTATCTTCCTAAGTAAGGACCTATTTTTCTTTAGTTATGCTACATGCTACAATATAATTAGTTAAAATGGCATCAAATTAATAATACCGTATTGATCCACTAACACTCTTTTCATTAACAAACTATGAATATAGAAAGGAATGATAAAACCCCATGGATATTTAATTAACAATGTCAATTTGTTCAGTGGGATCTAAGACTGCTACATATTTAAGAAGACTACCAAAAATTCCTTGAACAACATCCTTCTTAGCTTATATTTCTCTTCCTCTTCTTTTTGAACAACAACTTCCTCATATTTTTAAACTGTAAATTCTACTCTTATTCCTTCTTTTTATCCTCTAACACCTCTCCATTGATAAGATTATTGTACCATACTAGTTAAAAAAAAGGTATGGTAACCTTTAGTATCGTATCAATTTATAATATCAGCCAGTATTTGAACTAATAATTTTATATTGGATGGAATTACAAAATAAATTATTTATTAGATCAAACTACAAAAAGATAGAAACTTAAATCTGTGTACAAACCCTAACACAATAACATAACATTACTATAACAGATGCCCACTCTCCCTTTCACTTTCACTCATTTGCCTCTCTCATTCTCAACTCTTAGCAATCAGCACCATAGTTGCCCAGTCCACTATATTGTCTAATCTTAAGTCCCACCATCGCCACTCATTAGCCCTTAACCTCACTTAGTTGCTCTTCTTTCCATCCATCTATCATTAATTCGTTCTCTAGCCTCGCCTCTAGCTCTATTGTTGTTGTGAAGTCTTGCTAGGCCTCCACTACCACTGCCAACTCCAAGCTCTATCTCAATGTTACCACTTAATGGCTCCCTACTCCATTTGGGTTGTACTTGTTATTTTTTGGATAGATTTCAATTAGGGTTATATAATATTTTGTTACTTTACTTATATAATGACTAATTACTTAATGATAATGAGGGTTATATTACATTTAATGTTTGTTTATATATTATATAAATTATTTGTTTGGCTTTTTGTGGAATTAAATTATGAAAAACATAAAAGTCCATATTAATTATATAATAAGTGAATGAATCTTTTTATATTTTTTAGAAGGTCAATGTGCAGTTTATATAAGAATCTTCTTATATTCTTATATTATACATAGTTAATGAATCTTCTTATATTAATTATTTAGTCTCAAAAGGATTTAATATGCAATTTCTAATAAGCATAAACATATTATTTGCTAACGTTACCAATATATATGCTTATATATTCTTTTATGTTTCTTTCTTTTTAGGGGGACTAATTACATCCCTTAAAGTATCATTTCAAAATGTACAATACGAGAATTTATAACTCTTACCCAATACGTATACATAAATACTTTTTCTTTTGTGGATAAAACACTATAGGTGAGGAGATAGTGAAAGAACATACAAATATAACATTTTTAATCTTAAAAGAGGTTATCCACCATTATTCCTTCAAATAATCCCTATTAGGGAAGATTAATACATATGTGTGTATATATATACACATATATTATTACCAAATGATAGCTTTCAATAGCATTGGATTCTTTTCATTAACCTAACATATACCTTTCAAAAGCAAGGAAGTAATCATTGATGTCTCCATCTAACAATACTGCTTTATCTAGATATTCTTGTGCTTTTTTAAAGGAAGAACATCAATTTATATAAAATTATAGTTATATTAAAGTTACATATACAATAAATTTTATTTTAATATGAAATTATTAATTTAATTTTAACGTATGTCTTTTTTATTTTACAAATAAATGGAGGGAAGTTCAAGTATTCTTAATAATTTAGCCTCTTCAAATTTAAGAAGATTTAATGATCCATCTTGTACTCATGCTAGACTGCTTCCTAAAATGAAGAACTAACCATTTTTTTATTCAACAATCATTTGAAAGATGGGTGAATCACCAAATTAAAGAAGCATTAGTTAGGATCAAAGATGATATAGAGCCTTTTCAAAAATTTAGCTATGATATGAAATGAAAAATGAAAACTTTGCTTAAAGAGTATTAACATGAGAAAGATAGAAGGCAAAGATTGAACTATAAAATTGGTAGTGGAAGCTCTTTTGATTATGGTGTAACAATGAGGTGTTGAAGGTTTAGGGATTGTTACACCTGATGTGGGGAAAAGGAGAATATGGGTGTCTTAATGTTTTTGCACAATGAATAACCTTCCATTCATAATGCCTTACAATCTAAAGAAGAAGCTTATTGTTGAGATATGGTAATGAGTAATTGGTGGTATGATGAAGGTGTATCACAGTTGTCCAATCTTATTATTACTAGCTTATGGTGAATGCTATTGCGTCTTACAATGTAGGATATAAAGATCCTTCAATTGATGACTATAGAGGTAATCTTCTGAGTATATCTATATTTGAAATAGAAAGTTAATTTGATGAAAGAAGGATGACTTGGGTAACTTATTAATGTTATAATGGATGGACAAATAGAATACATGAGCCTATTATTAATTTTTAGTTTATTTTTCCAAGGGAACAATGTTTTTAAAATCTATTAATGCCATATTAGAAATTTTATTAATTTGTTTAAGATATCTGATGAAGTTGTGAATGAAGTTGGGCTTAAAAAGGTTATATGGTTTATGACTGACAATGATTCTACTGATAAAGTAGTTGGAAAAAAAGTTTGCAAAGCATTTATAATCTTTTTATTGGACTCGTTGTATTGCACATTGTATTGACCTGATGTTTGAAATTATAGGAGATGCTAGATACTTTCCTATCATTGATGAAACAATGTAAAAAGCAAGAAAAGTGACCAAGTTCATCTATAATTATGCATGGGTCTTGAATTTGAAGAGAAAAGATTTCACCAATGGTAAAGATTTTTATCGCCCTACTATTACAAGATTTGCGACTAATTTCTTATCATTTTAATGTTTTGTTTTAATGAAGAATGAGTTGAGACAAATTTTTGCAAGTAACAAATGTGATGCATCTCAATCAGGTCTAATGCTGGAATCAAGGTTTCTAGAATTATAGTTGAAGATAATAAATTTTAGTCCTAATATTAATTTATCATCCCTTTTTGTAAGCTTTTGGTGAGGGTAATTCGTCTGGATAATAGTGATAAGAAGGCAAAAAAGGATCATTTTTATAATGCTATAGAAAGGGGAAAGGAAGCTATCAAGGGTAATCTAAAAAATAGGCCTTCTTTATATACACCTTATCTTATAGTCATCAATGAAAAATGAGAAATATAACTTTACTCTTTGTTGTTTACAGCTGGGGTATTTTTGAATTGTAAAGTCTATTTTAGACCAAGTTTTACAAAGAAAACTGAAGTTAATTAGGGAAGATTCTATCAACTATTACAACAATTGTTGCGTATGATGTGAAATAAGATCTCATAAGCTCACAAATAGAGGTTTGCAAGGATGCTTCTAGTGATTTTGGGATACCCATTTCAATTTTATAAAGAGACATACTTAATCCAAATATATATTATCACTTTATTTTGTTTATAAGGTTACTTTTATTTTCTTACATTTGCTTAGTGGGACCAATTCAGAAGTGGTGTTCTAGAATTGTAAAGGTTTGTAATTTGAATTCTAAGTCAATGTATGAGTGCAATAGGGTATGAAAGAAATTGAAGCATATATGAATTCATCCAGTACAAAAAAAGAAATAGATTGAAACATAAAAGGTCTAACAATTTAATCCTTTTTTGCCACAACTTAAAGCTTCAAGAAAGGTATGTTACTATCATTGTTGAGTTAAGTATAATTTCTTAACAATTTATTTTATTTTTTAGGACTTTTAATAAAAAATAGTTATATAGATCCAATTTGCCTTAATCATATCTATCTTTTAGCATATTAGGTTTTGAGGAACTAATTTTGATAAATGAAAGTGACTTAGAAGATAATTCTTGGATAAGATGAATTTAAATGATGATGATAATGAGACTCCTCTCAATAACGAGAATTTTAGACTGAATAAAAGATTGGGTCAATGTTATTTAAGAGGATATTCTATTGAATGAAGTTCCAGGTTTTTCATTTCTCCTCTCATCTTTTAATTTCACTTCTATTTGATACATATATATTAAATTTTATGTATAGAATATAAATATAAAACTTTAAGTGTCATTGTTTTTATTTTAGGTTTCGCTTCTACTTAGTTGTATTCTTCCACATTAACTTTTACTATAATACTTATAGAGTCATCGACTTTTATTACTCTTACTATATGATGTTTTGATGTAATTATTCTTTATTATGAGATGTAAATTATAACATTTTAAATATTTTGCATTATTTTTAGTTTTATAGATGTAAGATAATTAAATAACATTTTTCTTATACTAATTGTGATTATTATTTATACATGAAATAAGTGAAAAATAATATTAATAGAAATAAAAAGATAGTTATTATTTGAATTTTATATTATTATAATTTCCAAACACAAGAATGATGTAAAATAAAAAATTATATTAGCAGTATATTAGGGGACTATTTTACAAATTTTAAAAATTTAGGGCTTATTTTATAATTTTAAAAATTACCCAAAATGATATTCGATATTGACTGATACTGGCAAGTTACTATACTAGAACCAAATTTGGTATTGATATAGGTATGATATTCATAATATTACTTCTCTTCACTTATCAAAGTTATCACATTCACTTACCTCCTCATATTTGACTTGGTGTAGCTAGACAAAACACCTTGATGCCCATTGAAAACAAGCTCAACTAGCTATCCACTTGGAAGTCCTATATTATGGATGGAGGCTAAAAGCTCTTTAGGTCTTTGGATGCTATTCTCAAATGTAGTAATGGATTTTATAAGGATCTCCTTTAGACGTTGATCTCCCTCCTCCTACTGTTTTTGCAAAATATCTGGGTGAAACTTGATCATTTCAAGCAAAATTAGGATAGTTGCTTCAACTTAGATTATAACTTTCATCATAGTGGATGTTTTAAGGCTAATTCCCCATGAAATTTGAAAGATTGTATTAGAGCCATCATATATAGTCTAGTGCCTAGCATTCATGATTGAGGTGGCCACAAC
>JANSVI020000037.1:827199-839054 GCA_025434765.2 Erythroxylum kapplerianum | reverse complement strand
ATAGTAAATCAAATAATATATGTTTTTGTTTCATGTTTCAATTATATTTGGTTATTTCCTTATCACCAACTCTTATTATAAATAATAATAATTTGAGAGTTAAAGATATTCATTATTCTTTTTATTAAATGTTTTGATGTAATTATTATTTATTATATAAGGAAATTTTAAATGGTAATATTTTAAATGCTTTATATTGTTCTTAATTTTATATTTGTATGATAATGATTATCTTTTTTCATATAAATTGTTATTATTATTTAGATGTGAAATATCTAAAAATTATTATTATTTCATATTAATTGTGATTATTATTTATTATTTTGATTTTTAAAGACAGGGTTAAAAATATATAGTATAACTATACAATATGATAATGGACTATTTTTAATTTTTTTAAAAAATCAAGGACTATTTTATAAATTTAAAAAATTAGTCGAAATAGTACCCGGTATTAACCGGTATCGGTACAATACCATTCTATAACCTAATCCGATACAGTATTCGCAACATTGGGATTCACCACGGGACATCAATGCAGACGCTTCATTAGTAGGTATTGGGGACAAGTTTTGTTCTTCTTTTGACTCTTCTTTTAGCATAATTTTCCTCTTTGCTACTTCCCTCCTAACTTCAGAAAAAACTTCTTTAGCTGTGGGTATGGGAACTCTACTTAGGATTCTGCCACAGACATCATCCAGCTTTTGGTTAAGATCTGCCGAAAATTCAAAGACTCTTTCCTTCTCAATTTTCTGGTTGTACATCACAGCATCTTCCTTACACCTCCACTCTTCATCCAACAGAGAGTCAAGTTCTTGCCATAATGCTACCATTTCGACCCAATATTCTGGAACTTCTCTGTCACCTTGCTTCATTTGCCACAGCTTTGTTTTTATCTCGTAGATTTGTGATGCATCCTCTCCATCAGAGTATGATTGTCGCACCCCTTCCTAGATTTCTCAACCTAGATTTCTCGAGCTATTGGCAGAAATGTAAGGTTGCATTTGATCGGTGGTATCATGGCATTGATAAGCCATGATGAGACCATGTTGTTATCTATTTCCCACTGTCGTGCAGGTTGTGAGTTTGTTGGGTCTGGAACGTTCCCATCTCTGACAATAAAGCTCGGCTTAGTGCATCCTCCAATGGCGAGTTTCATAGCTTGAGCCCACTCCCAATAGTTTGTTCCATTCAGTTTGTCAGAGACAATAACAACTGAAACTCCGTCAAGACCAAAGGTAATTGACGATTGACTTCCAATTTGGTTTGGGTTTGCCGTCATTTCTTGACTTGCCGAGGTTGACTCCTCAGTTTTACTATCTCTTTTAAGTCTCTAAGAGCTGATTTTTCTCTTTTTATTACTTAGTGAATGCAGTAAATATATAAATGGATAGGAGTATAGAATAGGCTAGATAATTTGTACAGATATAGGAAGATAATCCTAGAATATCTCTAAGATACTGATATCTAATCTATAGAATCTGATTACAATCTGATTGTAATATTATGAGATAATACATATCTTGATCACAATTCTACTCGATGATCTGAAGGTCAGATGGGAGAAATCTATGAAGCTATATTGTGATAATAAATCAGCTATAAGTATAGCTCACAACACAGTCCAACATGAGAGGATAAAGCATATTGAAGTTGATAAACATTTTATCAGGGAGAAGCTGGAGAGTGGCCTGATTTGCACATCCTTTGTATCCAGTGAACAGCGAATTGTAGACATTTTTTCCAAAGGGTTGAGTGGACATCAGTTTGAAAACATTATTAGCAAGTTGGGGGTTCATAATATCTACTCCTAGCTTGAGGGGGAGTGTTAAAATAATAAAATATTACTTCAGAATATTCTCCCCTAATTGATAGGGGCGATGGACAGTTATTAGAAGTAGTTATTATTTCAGTAACTGTAAATAAGGGTGGTAGTTATTAAAGACAATTACTAAAGTAGTTATTTCTGCTTTTATTAGAGGCAATTACCAAAGCAGTTATTTTTGCTTTGGTGAACCGTGTATTTATAGGGGAATAACCCCTGTTGTATGGTGTGAATGAATGCAGTCTCTCTACTAAAAATTCTTTGTAGTTTCTTGACAGACAATACTAGCAATGAATACAGAGGTTATTGTATACTATTGCAAATTCCTTGTTTATAGTAGCCTTACTAGAAAACCTACAAAGAAATAAAATTAAAAAAAGTCCTAAAAGGCATCCTCAAATAATAGTAATCAAGAAATATATTATTGAAAAGAAAATCTAACCTAAATAGGAATCATAATGATAACTAATTAAATGAGAAAAAATAAATTTTTAAATTGAAATATGCTCCTGCATCAACACATTTTGTATATGCATGTGCATTATCACATACCTATTTGCTCTAAAAGAGCAACTCCAGAGGCCAATACAATTAAGCAACCAATATCAGATAGCTCTGCTGCAGAAGGATTCTCAAACTGCCTGCCAAAAGTATGGTTAGGTTATTTTACAATTACTACAACTCATACAAAATACAAAGATGCCTTACTCATCATTTAGTGTGAGGAAAAAGGATTTAACTACAAGATAAAGAAACCATAATATATGCATACATAATCTAACTATATAAACTAGAAAATAACATCAGCATGTATCTGGTTAGATTATAATGGGCATGTCAAGGTAAGACTGTACAAACCATTGGGATTTATTACATAAAATTATTAGGATTTCATAAAGAATGAAAATAAGTACATAATGATATAGGGATGTCACGGTAAATATGTGGCACAAAGAAACCAAAACATAGAATGTGAAACTATGAGATGGAGATGATGGTGACACAAAAGGGGGGTTGTATCAACTACTTGGCTATTGGCAACACAAGCTTCATGATCCATGATCCAATGTTTAAGACATGTGAAAGCAATATAACAAGCACAAAATGTAGGCATGGGATAAAGTTTATCTAACTTCTCTAACTTCGTGAAATAAGAAGCAAGTTTCTCTAACTTCTCTCTATATTTGACCTTGGACCCCTTCATTGCACATGACCTTTTCTATCCAACATCAATTTACTCACCCTTTTTTTTGCCAATGTCCCTTTTTCCCAGCTAAACATCTATAAGATTCCTTTCCTGTTTGGGAATGGAACCAGACTCCCCTTTCTCGTCTCTTGGCCTCCCATCCCAATCGTTGATAAACAGCATCTTACCACATTCCTCAGTATCCTTAGATCTAGTCTTAGGCAAACCCTCAACCACTCGGTTAAAGCCTGCAAATTCTCAAGAAACCAATCATTTAGGGAATTCAGTACCACCGAAATTCATTTCTAAAAGCTCAACTTCACTTACCTTGCCTGTTTTCTCAGGCTTATCTCCTAGTACTACTCATGCATCCCAACATATGGCTACCTCTAGCTTCACCAAACCTTCTCATACAACTCTAACCACCACCACCTTATCCTCCCTTGAATGCTCAACTTCCAAATCTCCTATTCTTGGTCCTTCCCCACACACCAACTTCTGCTAGATTGGGCACCAAAAACTGCTATGAAAACCTAGAGTCAATTTATGGGTGATAACTCCTCAAGTAGAAACACCTCCCTTTTAAGTACATAGGCATCCCCATTATAACCAAAAGACACTTTTGGGATTGTCAATCATTGCTAGACAAAGTCCATAAAAGGTTGAGCAATTGACCAAACAGGTTCTTGACCTATGCTGGTAAAGTAGCACCCATCATTTTAATAATCAGTAGCTTGAATGTTTATTAGGCATCACATGGGTGCATAACCACTTCCTTAAAGGGGATAGCATATGGAATGCTAAAATCAAGGTGAATACTTCATAGACCTTGAAACATATCCAAGCTTTGTGGGACCAAATCCAAGAAAGCGTCAAAACCAAGGTAGAGAATGGCAAAAAAAACAAGGTTTTGGTTCAACAATTGGCATGATTTGGAACCATTCATAAGCAACAATTAAGGTTATTAATTTTGTGAAATGCAAAAGTTAAAACAATTATAAATGGGAGAGCTAGTGTTGGTCTAGACATTACTTAAAAGGATTTTCCTCAATCATGAATGACATGCCTAGTCAGAATCCTAATCAACACAGAGAAGATCTAATGATTTGGACTAAACATAGCTCAAGGAGGTTCACCAATATATCAAACAGAGATATCTTCAAGTACATAAATCAACCTACTCTATGAATTAAAAAGTCTGGCAAGGAAATAATGTTCCTAAAGTCTCATTCAATCTATAGCTAGTAGTCAAAGGAAGCCTAGACCAAGGAGGATTCACAAAGATCCCTCTACTCATTCCACCTGCATACTTTGTAAAATGGAAGAGGAAACACTAGGCATATCTACTTTAATTGCGAATTCACTCACACACACAATGGAAACCAATCCTTACACTATGTAACTTGCACCGCAATATGTGCAACTGGGATAACATAGTGGTTTGGTCAAGCAAAAATCAAGGCTCTAAGAAAATTGATATACAAGTCTTCAAATTGGCATTTGGTTATTTAATGCATGTTATATGGAGGGAACATAATCATAAACTGTACAACAACCAAAAACTAGAGCAATAGGAGTTCAGCCATAAGGCTATCAATTGGTTAAGGGAAAACCTCATGGCAAATGGTCTGGCTTATAAAATGAGTCAAAACCTTGCTCACTCCTCAAGTGTGACCACTATCTATATGAACTAAATATTCAAACATGGAAATGTAGCTAGGCAAGGGAAATAATAGATGTCTATGTAGACGATTACTAGGAACCATAAATCTCTGTAATCTAGATTCTATGGATTATACTTGTTTTTTCCTCTAGATTGTATATATTTTCTTATAATGAAATCTATTAATTTTCGAAAAAAATAGATGTCAAATTGCTCATAAAGCAGAGTCTGCCCACAGTCCAAAGGCCATAACAAACACAGACATGAAAGAGCTATAATTCAGGTGTTATAACTATATGCTGCTAAACTGTTAGCTAATAACCTACTAGGCCTTTGAGCTTCAAGTATTAGACCATTTAGCCTTGTATAAATAGCAATGCTTATAGTTGCCAAGATGTCATTACTAGTTTCATTGCTACACCAATTGCATGATCCCTCTTTTGTCATGGGCTGATGCCTTGTACTCTCTTGTTTACCATTAAGTCAATTTAACTTCCAAAAGAAAAAAGAC
The DNA here is from genome assembly GCA_025434765.2 of Erythroxylum kapplerianum. Classification (NCBI taxonomy): domain Eukaryota; kingdom Viridiplantae; phylum Streptophyta; class Magnoliopsida; order Malpighiales; family Erythroxylaceae; genus Erythroxylum; species Erythroxylum kapplerianum. Next base: position 833,869 of record JANSVI020000037.1, on the reverse strand, counting down.
CTTATGTTTGCACAAATATGCATAAAGTACAGCTAACCTTGTACGGAGTACCCTCCAAATTTTCATCACAATTCTTGTTGGCATGACTGTTAACAATGACAAGAATGAATCCAAGCACACAAAGAAGCCAACATCTATAAGCTGCAAAAGCATCAACTGGAATGTTATAAACAAATGAAATGAAAGGGAACTTACTTTAAGCAAATGACCTAATAACAATGTGTATGATTGCTAGAAAAACTATAATAGGTATAGTTAGATGCTAGAGCTGAAAAGCCAAAAGATACCAATTCACATCTCCAAGGCAACCGAAAGATTGTATCATAAACTCTCTCCCTTTCTTTCTCACTACCAAGAGTTGTTGTCCTCCTTAATGCATTACCCTTGTTCATCTCATTTATAAAGTAATTCATTGGTGACTTCTCATATGAAAAGATGTCTGATGAAAAGTATTGCACCAAAATTGAGAGTTAGAAACAAAACATAAAAGCAATAGCGAGATAATGAGGGATTACTGTTTTAGTAAGAAGGAATAAATCACAACTCAAGATCTTTAAACAAAGTTTATCACTATTAGCAACTTGTATTTAACACATTTAACATTTGGTGATCCAATGATCAAACCATACTATTAGCTTGTATAAATTTCAACAATATAAGCAAAATTTTATATCTTATTTCATCTGTAATAAGTAGAAATAACACATTACAATAATGGTAAATGAAAAGATCCAATAACCTAGTGATTTTAGTTCTTGATGTGGAAAAAGTAAGCTAAGGACCTAGGCCAATATAAAGAAAAAGAAGTTATCCCATTAGGACTTTAACAAACCTCCTGATGTTCAACCATATAATGCCATAACTATTAGACGGTATGACTATACTTCACAAACAATTGAAGTATCCATTAACATCTAATCCATGAAGTTATCCAATTAGGACTTTGGCAAACCACTTGATGATTAACCATATAATGCCATAACTATTAGATGGTATGACTATACTTCACAAACAATTGAAGTACCCATTAACATCTAATCCACGTTGAATCCTCCATTCTCGCTAATAAAAGATTGAACTATTAAGATAGAATATTGACACATCCTATATTGCTTGCTAAATGGATGCAATAAAGAGTCAACTCTTGAGATAATAAATAAAATGAGTCATGTTTTACAAAAGTCAACTTTGATCAAGTTACATAATTCTATAGTAAGAAGGATTCTATCATCTATCCCCTTGTGATACAACATCGTATGATGCTTGACCAATCAGAAATTTCAAATTTGTACTCCAACATCATACAATTTTGAAAACAATCCCAAAAATCAACCAATGTTTGATAGCTTTAAGAATGAATCCATTTTACTCTTCAAATGTCTCTCTTGGATGCCAATCTCGCTTAAGGAATTAAACTTGAGGCCCCCCTAGTCACATATTGACTTTAAATCATAAGGATCTCCTTTAAACAAGAATATATATGACTTAGAAACATTTTTTCTCACCATAATCGCCTAAAATTTGCCTAGTCCCACACGCAATAGACTTTAGCATAGAAGCAATGACATACTTACTTCTAGTTAGAGTCACCTTGACATCAACACATTTTCTGAAACTTCTAGCAACTGTAAAGGTACAAGGAATTGGACAACTTTCATCAACCGTAGGTCACTAACCTAATTTATTACATGTCATGCATGGCAATAATTTAGTGATAAATCTTTCACACAAGTGCTTGTGAGATTTCTTTAATATGAACACTAATTGAGAAGAAGGTAACGTTAGATATACTTCATAAATATGCAATGTTGAGAAGATGGCAACGTTAAACAATTTGGACCTGAAGCTTTCTTCATCACGTACCCCTATAACCAAATAATAACTTCCTACTTCTAAATTGCACTTAATGCCAAAATCCCAAACCTATGTCCTTCCTTCAACTAATGAATTAACGTATAGGTTTGAAACCAATGAAGAAATAACATTCGATTAAAATTGGCGCCATATTTTGTAACTTAAACTTTAGATGTCCTACATTCCCAAGGTACCAAGTTGCAAATTGAAAAGTGTAGAAGCAAGAATAAACTTTTCTAGATCAATCGTACATAATTCTACTATTTTATCATTTACAGAAAAAAAATAATAACAAAAGAACTAGCTAAACAAGAGTAAATAATAAGATAGATGCACCATTCAATTTCCACTTCTCAACATTTGAAGCAAAATTAATGGCCAGTAATTCAGTTCACAGGCATTTGTATAACATCAATTGGCTAATCGTAACGGGGAAAAGTTTGAAAAATGTAGCTAATAAAATAAGACGGCTTACAATTAGAATCCTCCGCCATAAGGCTTTCCCAATCCAAAGACTTGGCGGTCTCTAAATTTGCCATCGTCTCAACGGCCTTCGCACTAGTTTCACTCCTTGTCTGTCTCTCCGGTGAACTCCGCTCTACTTCCCTATCCTCCGCCGCACTCTCTGCCTCTTCTCCACCACCGACGGCGACATTCCTCTGGCGCAACTCCCCAAAATTGTTGGAAAATATATTCTGACACTCCGCCACTTCATTCATTATAGATACAACTGGGCTTGTACTCTCCAAACACACAACGGAACTAGAGTCTGGTACGACTGAGGGCAATTGGGGAAGATGCTTCTTTTTCTTGTTTTTCTTCTTCTTCTTCTTCTTCTCCATTCTTTGTGAATTAGGGTCGTCGATGGACTGGAAATTATGTTGGTCTAAGGAGTTGGTTTCATTCAGAATTCGGAACGACAGCGAAGCCATTTGGATATTGCTGCAAAGGGAAGAGAAGCCAAGTTAGCAATTAAAAAGAACTCCCCACTCCTACTTTTCCCGGCGTAATTAGACTTTTACCCTGCAAAAATGAACATATTCTAAACAATTACTGATTTTATAAGATTTTTAATTTATTAAAGTGCGTGATGATTTTCAGTCAACTAAATTAGCCAATAAGAACAATTAATTGAGCCAAAACGGGGAGTATTTGTAGTGCATATCTTCAAATCAAGAGGATGATGGGAGTATTTGGAGTGCTTGTCTACAAATCAAGAGGATGATGGTTAACTTACTTTATTCTGTCGCCCTTGGTAACTAATGAGTGCTTTACCCTGCTACCACTTCAATTGAGCAATGTAGCTTGTATTGTTAGTGCTTGCATTCTAAGTAATTACTCTATTACTTTCCCAGATCTTGCAAACTCATTACTGTAGCTGTGGTATAGAGCATAAGCTAGGAATTGCTCCTTAACCTAATCAGTGAGGTTAGATAAAACTGATTATCTAGCTCTTTCAGTTTTTTTTACCTAATCAATGAGGTTAGGTAAAATTGATTTTCTAGCTCTTTTAATTTTTTAAAATTCTAAATTCCTTTTATTTCAAATCCAAAACATTGTGTACCTTAGAGCTATAGTAGAGCAAACTTTGTTTCCTCTATGAATTGATGTTCTAAAGCTAGCAACCCTATTAAAAATGCCCTTAAAGTTGAATCCATAACCATTCAATTATGGAGGGATTGAATAGTATTCTAAATGGCGGAGGATAATTAACAAAACATGGAAAGATAGTTTAGAGATTCAGGCAAATTCTTGCATAAGCAACATCTGTTACGAATATTCAAAAAGTTGAGTCGATCTAAAAGAAAGTTGATATTAATGAAAGTAGCTTTTTTCCCCATATGATGATAGTCCAAAGATGTATGTGCAACTGAGGTCTTAGTATTTTCTCACAGTATTTAAGGTTAAGAGTGTCTCATCTATATGTAAGTATTATCCAAATTTGTGATGGGATGATGAGTAGGAATGAGGTTCCTAAGATACTCTAAGAAATCATTACTCCATTCACCATTGTATATGATCTAGCTAACCTCAAAGAAAGTAGGATATTAGTGGATAAGAGAGTGTCTAAGGTTATGATTAGAGAGAGGACTATGACTAGTCCAGTTATTAAACCACAAAGAAGCTATTTCTCCATTTCCTACTCTGCAATGAATATTTGGTTGAAGAGATTCCCTCATCCTTAATAACTAAATCACAAATTAGGAAGTTTTGGTTTTGATTTCCATTTCCCAAATTAACTCCTTCCTCACCTCCTCTTTATCTAATTTTTTGTTATGTGTATGTAATTGTTGAAGATGGGTTTTGAATGGGTGTATTACGTGTAGAGGAAGAGAAGACTAAATAGAAAGGCAAAGGGAAGCAAGTGGAGTGAAGAAAAAGGGTTTTGATCACTCCTTCAAGAGGTATGGGAATTTTTGATATGTTTGCTTGAATTTATAAGCATGATGTGAGGAGAATTGGTAAAAGAAGTATTTCACAGGCAAATGGGATGTTGTTGGTTAAATTGGATGTGTTTTTTCTTTCCTCTTGCATGAAAAATCCTAAGTTAGTTGATTTGGGATATGTACCTAACTGAATGGATAGGTTCCACTAAACAGGCTTCTGTAATTTGGCCATATATTAGCCTATAGAGCTCCAAATTGGATAATTCCAATTGAAGATTAAACAAGAGACATAGGCCTAAAACTTTCATGAAGGAACCAAAAAAATTTTTGCCTCTAAGATTTTTGAATTTTGGTTTGAATTTGAGTTTTGGCTACTGTCTATGTTTTAGACCAGCCTGTAGTATTTTGGGTATAACTCCTAGAATAATTAACCAAATTGCATGAAATTTATGTTAATAGAAAAATAAGACACATAGGAACATTTATATAGAAGACCATTTTGCCTAAAACCTAATTTTCTAGGTCAAAATGGTCATAAAAAAGGACCTGGAAACCTGTTCTGAGAAAAAGATGGAAATTGGCCATGTACGACTGCGAGTGTGAGGGTCATGGGCGTGAGATGAGTGTCACAGCCATGAGATATTGGTCATGCCCATGACTTATTTTTCATGGTCATGAGTTATTGGTCATGGCTTATACTCTTCATTTTATACATTTTATACAATTGAGTGTGAATCTCAAAAAGATGACTCAATGAGTGTGCTTTCATCTCACCCCATTTTAACCCAAAAATGAATTTTCCTCTCCTAAATGCTACTAAACTTCATCTGAACCCTTTTGAATGACAATGAAAATTAACAAACCCATTTATAAGGGTAATATGAGACTCATCATGCATGTAATTTGTATATACCTTATTGATTTCATTTATGTATTATTGAAAAGGGATATGATCATAAAGCATATTAAATAAGATTAGGCAAGATAAACATTTTCAAATTATAATGCAAGCAAAGGGGATAAGTTTGTATGTCATGAATTTTTTACTCTATAATGTGATTTTGCAATGTAATTACAATGCTTTGATGATTAGTTTTAACCAGCCAAGTCTTAGTTGTGGGTAAATAGGCATGCCTAAAAGGGTGTACGACTACTTCTATTCTAAGACACTATGGTTTTAGAGACTTTTGTCCCTTATATTTTAGAGGTTATTGCCTCTTATAGAGATACCAATCATAGGTATCTTATATTATGTTCCCATTACCCACGTTTGAAGAAATTAGCAGGCAATTCTATATATGTTATGATATTTGTTTTGTTCTAATGCAAAATTATATTATGAATAATCTCTGAATTTCATTTCAAATATTGTTATGTGTATTAAGATATTTCATGACTTTTATTTTATAATGTATTTTCAATCACTTAAATGTCATGAATCATAGCCATGTGAGTATTAGGCGACTACTGTGAGTAGTTACCATCTTGCTTCAGTATTCCCTACTAAGCTATATGCTTAGCATAGTGGTTTTTCCTTCATGTAGGTTATGATACATAGGGTTAATGTTGGGACAACCGTAATCGCCAAAGAAGGACATGTAACATTTTGAAAAAATTTTATATCTAAACATTATGTTGTAATCATAAATATTAAGAAGGAATTTTGTAGTGAATGCTTGTAAGATTTATGAAGATTTCAATATGTAAATATCATATAATGACCATAACTTATGATGAGATTTGTAAGCAATGGATATGATATGTGTAATTTGTGACTTATATAAACAACTTTGAAGTATGTGAGCAAGTATGTGAATATTTATTGTTGGATTATTTAAAATAATTGTTCATGCATTCAATGATTTTTTCAGGTATAATTGACTGATTAATACGATTTAAAAGTGAGTTGTGAATTATTTGTGGTAAAAATTTATTTGGAGACTGTTAGTATTATTTCAGAAATTTTGAAAATTTTAAAATTTGGAGTATTCTGGACTAGGGAAAAATATTGAATAATAGACCAATCAAATTATGACATATGGTAGTAGTGAACAGTGCCATACGTAATACATGCAAGATAGCCACGTAGTGTAAGATTTAGTACAGCTCTTTCTCTGTTGAGTGTCTCTCAATTGAAAACATTGATGAAAAATCTTCAACTTGTTTACCAACACCAAAACACTAGTTGTTTATTTTGCACACTTGATTCCCTCTTACTGCTGGAAACTTTGTTGAATCAAGTAAGTGATTTTGATGATATTTTACCATTGTTAATTCTGCATATGAATTTATCATGAGTTGTTAGAGAAGGGTGGTTTTGGTGATTAATGAATGTGATGATAAATGAAAGATTTGTGAAATAGGAAATTGTCCAGGAAAGTATGAAATAGGTTATGTTGTTATATTGAAATGGATATGTAAAAGTGTTG
>JANSVI020000037.1:765577-779005 GCA_025434765.2 Erythroxylum kapplerianum | reverse complement strand
CCCATAATCCATCTAAGCTAGAAATCCCAAAACATAGCTTAGAAACCCTTAAATCAAATGGGTTCTCCTTAAACCATCTTCTTTCCCCATCCACGCTCAACACAAAACCTTATCTTTTCTACTTCCTTTTTCATCCCAAATAAGAAGAAAATAACATGGAGCTTACCTTAACAAGATGATTTTTCCTCTTCTTTTCTTCTTCTTTTCTTCCTTTTCTCTCTTTTTCCACAGTTTTCTCCTTCTTCTCTTCTGTGTCTTCCCCTTTGTTTATCACGACACTTCCTCTCTTCCTCTTCTTATTTCAAGACAACAATTTAGTTGTCTTTCCCATTTTTCCCCTCATTTACATAGTCTTTCTATATTTACCCTCCTTTGTCTTTATAACTAACATCTTATACTTCTAACTTCTTGAATAATGATCATGGAAAAATTGAAGGAACTTGATAATACTTCCTTCAAGAAAAATGTTCCTCATTGTCTTAGTTTTCCAATGACACCAAAATCATTCAATTTGGTTTAGGAATCAGAAAGTTATAAGCAATCATTTCCAAACTATTCTTATACTAAAACAATATTCGATACTTAACTTTCATACAAAAATTGAAATTCTTCAAGACCAAATTAGAACTCGATTTCATCAGATAAGATGTATTCCTATTTCTCTATTTTAATCCAAATCAAGAATCACCTCATTCGGATAACTATAGAAAAAGTTGTGGGTAAAATACCGAAGCATACTTAGTAATCATGTTTAAACTACATTTTTCCAGCTTTCAACTTATAACTTCCATCATTTCACATATGTCCCATCTTGTACATAACTATATTTTCTACTTCATTTCAAATTCAAGAATTCTTCTTTTCTTTACACATGAATAACTGCCAAAGTTTCTCATTTCATATTTCTAAATTCTGAGAAAAGTTCGGGGTCCAACAATTCTTCCCCCTTAAAGAATTTCGTCCTCGAAATTCTTACTTGAATGATCAAAGAAATAGAGGTAATGCTATCTTATGCTTTCCTCAGTTTTCCAAGTAACTTCTTCACTCAAATAACTTTTTCCAAATGACGATAGTCAATAGACTCACTCAGTCTTTCAATCACTTATTTAATCATTCACTTTCTTAACTAATTCCTCAATATGTATATACCTCAGATTACTCACAATTTTTTCACATTTCGTGTCGATAACACCAATATCAAATGATATCGATATTTCTTAGCGTATTCACATATAACACGTTATGAATTTGAGACATCCTTGTTAATAATACTAACTCATAAGTCAATGGTCCAGTTCTTAATAACTTTATATGGACCAATACCATTTAAGCTTAGTCGCTTCTTTATCCTAACCTGAGCACATCTTGCATTCAATCCAAAGGGACCATTTCCTCTATTTTTTGGTTTTTGTTATATTTTACTTATAGTTGATTATGTTTTTAAGTGGGTAGAAGATAAAGCCACCAAGTCTAATGATGCTAAAGCTATGCAACTTTTGTCACTTCTAACATCTTTTCTAGGTTTAAGACACCAAGAGTTATCATAAGTGATAAAGGAATGCATTTCTACAATAAGGTCACGGAAGCTTTATTTAGGAAATACCATATCTAATATAAGGTTATTCCAACCATATCCAAGAAAGTGGCCATACTAAGGTTTACAACAGATAAATCAAGTCAATATTAGATAAATTCAACCTAATATAAAGGATTGCATATTGAGATTGGAAGATGCAATGTAAGCTTGTAAGACAACCTATAAAAATTCAATCTGTATGTCCCCATATAGATTGGTGTTTGGAAAGCAGTATCATGTTCATATGGAGCTTTAAGATAAGATAGATTGGAATATCATATGTTGCAAAATAATTCTTAACGAAGCAGGAATACATAGAAAATTGCAATTACAAAAGCTTGAAGATATGAGGAACGACTCTTATAAGAATGAAATAATCTATTATAAGCAGATTGGGAGCTTAACATGGCAATATGATCTTTAGGAAAGGCTTTAATGCTAGTAAAAAAGTTCTTCTTTGTCACTCTAGACTTACAATATTTCCAAGTAAACTATGTTCCTATTATATCGGTCCTTCTGTAGTTTTTAATATTTTTTATATTGTGTGATAAGGATTTATGGTTTGAAAATAGGGAATAAATTTAAGGTGAATGATCATTACCTAATAAACCTTATTAGGAAGGATTTCAAGTGGAGAATGTGAAAGTGGTGATACTTGAAGACCCAATTTATACCACTTGATGAAGAAAGCATGAAGTTGATCTAACGATCATAAACAAAGGCACTGCCTGAGAGGTAACACAAGGGGAGTTTGTTCACTCCTTTTCTTTGACATTTTTATTTTTATTGAATGCTCTGTATGTTAAATTTAATCTTATATTTGGGATAATATAAGTTTTTAGTGCAAGAGAGGGGAACTTGGTTCTTATGTTTGTTTTTAAGTTCCTTTTACAATTTAAGATAAAATAAAAATAAAATAAAAATGAAAATAAAAAATTATTTATTTTCTTATTGCTTTTAAGATTGTAAAGTTATAATTAGAAAGTCAAATTAACTAGAGAAATTCATGTCAACTTGGGCATGTGTTCTTACTCTTATGTTTGATCAATGTATATCACCTTTAGAAGAGTAGTGACTAATGGCTAGATATAAGCCAAAGAGATTTTAAGCCTCTTAGACTAACATATCCATATTAGTCTCGTTATCTTTCTTTCATGTGTGACCTTCATAATATATATCTCCAAATTTTCCTTGGTTTTTAATTTGAGAATACACTTTTATCATATGAATTAACATGAAAATAATAAAGGCATTTATTGTTTCATAAGCTACATTATCCAAATAACCTACCTAATGGCATGAATTTTCTTGTTGAATAAGCCCTTTTGGTATTAATTAGTCATATATTACAAGCCTTTAACATACTAAAATATTTATACCCAATCCTCAGAGCTATTAGAGCATTTCTTTTATTATTGATGTTCGTTGATACATATGAGAATAAGTGTAACCGTGCTCATATATGTAGATTCATTATAGTTAATGGAACATGATTTTTTCCCTATCAATGAATTCCATTACTAATGTAGTTTCTTAGTATTTGTATTTTTTAATATAATAAAATAAAAGAAATTATCAATAGGTAAAGCATTTTTTTAAATAATTCATATTATTCTTTCCTCTTAAAGTTACAAGGAATGGGTGACTTGATTGTGATGAAAATAAGGAAGAAGTTGCTACAAGGCGTTACTCCTTATAGCTGTAATGGATTGTTCATCATTATTCTTATGAGTGATTTCTTCTAATTCTTTTTACTTCATATAGTTTCTAGTCTAAAGGCTTGAATACAATCTGTGGAACGCGTTTTTTACATTCGTCATAGTTGATGATATCTAATTTGATTATATGTTAATTTTTACACTTGATGTCTGTTGCGTTTTCTTTCTACTTCACTAGTTTGATGGATTTTGAACTATAATACCCAAATATTTATTACTTTAACGTTTTCCTTATCACAATCATGAAAAGTCCTTTAATTTGTGTTATGCGTGTGAATTGTTAGTGTTAGAGAACTAAAAAGATATGTAAAGTTGTAGATCATTGTAATCATTGAAGGTGTTTGAGTGTACATATAGATTTGTTTCCTTTCTAAACATAACTTATGAAAGTCTGCCTTTAGATTGCTCAGTTTTTAAAGAGAATAGTTGTTGATTGATTATTAGTAAAACATTGAATATTCAACTCTTGGTATGGTTTTTAAATTTATTCTTCATTTTAAACCTATTCTCTTAATTCTTAATGTTATTTTTTCCTTAAATCTAGGGGGCTTGTTCTAGAATGTTTGATAATTAGATCTAATTAAAGAACTTATTTTAATTAGTTTCAACCTAGTGAAAATTAGAATTAATAAAGCTTATTATTAATCCATGGTTAACAATTTCAAAGAGAAGTACGAAAACAATAAACTAAGAACTGGTCTTAATTCTATTAATTAGCCTTTGCAAAATTGATATGTTTAATTTAATAAGTTTTTTATTTAATTTTATTAATTAAATTCATCCAACTCCTATACTATTATGTTGATTAGTTCAATACAAAAGCTACTTATGTACTTTCTATGGATATGATCCTTTCTTACCATTTCTACAAGTTTATTTGTATAGGTTAGGTTTTAATTTTTGTTAAGCATCACTTTTCAATAGCTCCTCTCTCTAAAACAGTATATCTAAACCACTATAATTGTATAAGTGTCCCACCTCTAATGATATTCAAACTAATAGATTGAGAGAACTTTATAAATGACATAAAGAGTGGTAAGAAAAGATTGATAGCTTTTAAAGAGCCTAAACCTATTTATAATAGAACCTTTTGTAATTTAATTAAAATATAATCTCAATTTGAATTAAAATTTAATTATAATTTCAATTAATTCTAATACAGACCAATTGGGCCCAAATAAGATACAATGTCAAATATTGAACCTTATTTATAAATATATTAGATTTGATCCTAAAATTGCTCAAACTTTATAATTAAGTTTAACTTGATTAAATTACTTTTTTCTTTCTTTAATAGTTCTATATATGTGACATATTAGGTTCCTAGATATATTGATAATGGATATAAATTAGGGTTAAAGTCATAGACCTCCCTTTTATTTTATGAAACATTAAAAAAACCCATAATAATGAAATATTTTGAAAAAAACTCCTAGTTCTCAATTTTTTAGAAAAATATTTCTCTTAGACTTCGATATAAAAGTAAATATGAAAAATGCATTATAAGAACATCATATATGAACTAATCAAAAGCTATTGACGTGGTAACCTAACTTAGCTCTTAAACTTAACTTGAATCAATTAAACTCGATTTAAATTAATCATTTAAGACAACTATAATAAATTTATTAGTTAGGATTGGGTCTAATTAGTTCAATTTAAATTTAAAAGTTATGTTAGATCATCATCTAAGTAGTATTTGATTGGTCTATGTGTGATGCTCATGCTTATATCTATTATTATTATTATTATTTATTAACTAAAATCTAGGAGGAGTTTTTTTGGAAATTGAATACTACAAGGATTTTTTTAGAATTTTGAAAATTAAAATGTTTTTCTAAAATTTCTTAAACCATAAGAGAGCCGCATATCTTTTACCTGACAGATTATAATCTTAAACTATATTTAGCATTAGATAAATTAAGCTCGTTTAATTTATCTATTTTTTAATTAAATTATTTCCATGGACTAAAATTGGTATATATCAGCAAATTATGACCACTAAAATATTATGAATGTCAAAGCAGTTTTGATAACTTTTTCATACATGAATTTTTAGTATAATTAAATCCTTTCATTATACAATTTTCTAATTATACATAGATTATGACATTAATGTCTACTCTATTTGAGTCTAATTATATTAATTCTCCACTATTAGTAATTGATTTTCTTAATGAAATTTAAAACTACTTTCAAAGTTTCATTTGAACTTGGCTAAGAATTTCCCAAATCAATGCTAATAAAGAAAAATGGAATATTCTTTGTGTCATCTGGATCTGACTGAAAACAAGAATCTGAATACCTTAACACTTAGTTCATCACTCCACAAAACAAGAAAAAATCTTTAGTCCTTTTTAAGTACTTTAAGATTTTTTCATAGCCATCCAATGAATACCACCACGATTGGCTTAAAACCTACTCATTATACTTAAATTATAAGAGACATCTGGTCTAGTACATAGAATTGAATACATGATTGATCCAATTGCCAAGTTATATAGAATACAATCTATTTTATTTCTTTTTTCTTATGTCTTTAGATATATTATGTGAGAGAGAAATCTCATGAGACGTAAGTAAAAATTCCTTCTTGGAATTCTCCATGCTAAACTTCTTTAGCACTTTGTCTATGCACGTAGATTGGGATAAGCTAAGCATCCTATTTGATTTATCATAATAGATCTTTATCCCAAAATATAACCAAATCTTGACATGTAGCATTATATGTCATTTCTAATAGGAAATATGTCATCTACATATAGCATTAGAAAGATGAATGCACTCATATTGACCTTTTTATAGACACTTGGTTCATATATATTTTTATGAATTAAACTCTTTGATTATCTCATCAAAATAGATGTTTAAGCTCTATGATATTTGCTTAAGTATATAAATAGATTTTTGCAACTTATATATTTGATTAAGAAATCTATTCGATTAAAATCATCAAGTTGTCTCATAAACACATCCTTAAGTAAATTTCCATTGAAAAATGCTATTTTGACATCCATTTACAAGATTTTGTAATCATGATATGTAGCTATAATAAATAAGATCCTTATGGATTTAAGCATAACTGCTAGCAAAAGGTTTCATCAAAATCAATTCTTTGTTTTATTTGTAACCTTTAATGTGAGATCCTACATCGGTTGAAGAGGGGAACGAAGTACGCCTTATAAGGGTATAGATACCTCTCCCTTACAGATGTATTTTCTATGGCTCAATGCATTGGATCCCATCAGAACTCCAAGGTTAAATGTGCTTGGGCGAGAGTAGTTCCAGGATTGGTGACCTTTTGGGAAGCTCTCGGGAAAAGCAAATCCGTGAGGGCTTGGCTAGGCTAAGGCCCAAAGCAGACAATATCTGTGAATGGGTGATCTGGGTTGTTACAGAAGTGGTATCAGGGCTGGTACCCGAACTGTTGTGCTAGCTAGACTGGACCCCAAAAAGGGCTGGGTCCTAAGGGGGGTGGAGAGTGTGAGATCCCACATCGGTTGGAGAGGGGAATGAAGTACACCTTATAAGGGTATGGATACCTCTTCCTTACAGACACGTTTTCCGTGGCCTAATGCACTGGATCCCATCAAAACTTCGAGGTTAAATGTACTTGGGTGAGAGTAGTACTAGGATGGGTAACCTCCTGAGAAGGCCTCGAGAAAGGCAAAACGTGAGGGCTTAACTGGGCCAAGACTCGAAACGGACAATATCTGTAAGCGGATGATTTGGGCTGTTACAAGTGGTATCAGAGCCAGTTCTCAAGTCGATTGGACCAGTAGGAAGCTAGGCCTCCCTCACATATGCATTTTCCATTACCTAATGCACCAAATCCTATCAGAACTCTGAGGTTAAATGTGCTTGGGTGAGAGTAGTTCTAGGATGGGTGCCCCTCGGGAAAAGCAACACCGTGAGGGCTTGGCTGGGCCAAGGTCCAAAGCGGATAATATCTGTGAGCGGGTGATCTGAGCTGTTATAAATTCGCCGATAATGGGTTAGATCCGGGTCCTACCTGGAGAGGGCAAGCCTCTAGGGGCAGGGTTAGGCTAACCTTGTCTAGAATAAGAAAAGGGGGATACGTCGTACTAACATGCGTCTGTCTCTTCTTAAGAAATTCAGAAAATCAGAACTTAGAAATGAGAAAGCTTGGAATTAGAAATCCTTTAGAACTCTACCAAAGAAAAAACCCAAATTCAGAAAGACCCAAAACTCATAAAATAATTCAAAAACTATATTCATTTTTTAAAATAGAACAACTCATAATGAGATTTATTATTGATACTCATGTGATTGCCACATTTGAAATTACTACCTGTTTATTCATTGATACCATGTATTATTGCTTAGAATGCCACAAACCATTCTTTGTGAAGCTAGCCTTGTGTTACCTACCCTCACAAGCATAGTAGCATGTTTATATCTCACTGAGTCGTGTTATAGACTTACCTCTTACTATCATAATTTCAGGAAATTAGCAGATCGTACGAGAGAGAAATCTAAGCCTTTTGAGACTCATTTGGATAAACAAACAAGTAATTTTTTGGGCATAATTTTAATCGCAAACGCTTATAGCTGCTTCATGGTTTGTCATAATCATATGTACATGATACATGTATGGATATGCTATGTTATTGAGAATAATGTCAGTTGATGATATGATATGATATGATCATAGATTGGTAGATTATAAGTAGATAATGTATGTTAGAATTACAGATTAAGATCCTTACTTCATTCAAAATTGTTAAGCAAGTATAAGGATTAATCATACAAACGAATGGGTCATGTCAAATTTTCGGTAGAATATAAAAAATTAGGCTTACTATGGATTTTGGTGACATTAAGCCTACCCATTCTCTAGTGCCAATACGGTCCAAAAGGCGAGTCGTGTTAGCATTTAACACCTATAAAATTTTATAACCTTTTTAATAAATAATTAATTAACTAAGTATTGATTTATTAAAATATAATTAATCTATTCATTAATTAATTAAATAGAATGGGTGCTTATATTTTAATTTTTATTAAATATAATATATATAATTAATTGACTAATAATAATAAATTATTGATTAATATCAAAATAAATAAATAATTAATTACTTAAACTAAAATAAATTTTATTATTATAGGAGTCACGTGCATGACTTAAGTGTCACGCCTGTAAAAAGATCTATTTTTTAATTCCCTAATTAAATAAAACTAATTAAAATATAATTCATAATAATCAATATGTAATTAAATAATTGATTTATTGACATCTTATTAATTATTTAATTAGTTATTCATTATTAACATGTACTTGTTACTTATGTTATTATTAATGCTTATGAAATATTTTTACCCTTTTTTAATTACATATTCTTAAAATATCTTTTATTAATTTAATTATAACTGTTTAGTAAATTAAAATATAATTTCATGTAATTACAGTATTATTAGTTATTTAAAATATAATTAATTAATCAATTTATGTAAATGTGGTACTTGATTAATAATGGTAAATAGAATATAATAAATTAAATGATTTAATAAATTATACTTTATTTATAAATTAATTATTAATCATTAACCGTTATTCTTATTCAATTCTAATTAATGATGATTGATATATTATTAATTATTTGATGTATAAGAGTAGGAAAGTAGTTATATCTGTGACTTAATTTTCACAGGCATGACTACTATTCATGATTGCAACTTGCATGCTCTTTTTTTTTACTGGCAATTAAAACCTATATAATTTTATAACTTTTTTAATAAAAAATAATTAATTAGGTATTGATTTATTAAAACATAATTAATCTGTTCATTAATTAATCAAATAGAATTGGTGCTTATATTTTTCATTTTTGTTAAATATAATGTGTATTTATATAATTAATTGACTGATTATAATAAATTATTGATTAATAACAAAACAGTTAATTAATTAGATTCCTAAAATTAAATAAAAATTTATTATTATAGGAGTCATAGACATGATTTAAGTGTCACGCCTATGAAAAGAGCTATTTTTAATTCCTTAATTAAATAAGTATAATTAAAATATAATTTATAATAATCAAAATATAATTAAATAATTGATTTATGGAAATCTTATCAATTGATTAATTAATTACTGATTATTAACAGGCAATTATTACTTATGTTATTATTAATGCATCCGAAATATTTTTCCTTTTTTATTATATATTCTTAAAATATCTTTAATTATTTTAATTATAGCTATTTAGTAAGTTAAAATATAATTTCACGTAATTAAAATATTATCAGTTATTTAAAATATAATTAATTAATTGATTTATAAAATGTGATACTTGATTAATAAAGATAATTAGAATATAATAAATTAAATGATTTATTAAATTATAATTTATTTATAAATTAATTATTAGTCATTAACTGTTATTCTTATTCAGTTGCAATTAATAATGATTAATTGATTGATGTATATTTGTAAGCAAGTAGTCAAGCCTGTGACTTGATATTCACAGAGGTAACTGTCATTCATGGTTATGACGTGCATGCTCTTTTCTTTTTACAAGCAATTAACACCTATATAATTTTATAACATTTTCAATAAATAATTAATCAATTAATTGTTGATTTATTAAAATATAATTAATCTATTAATTAATTAATTAAATAGAATTAGTGCTTATATTTTTATTTTATTAAATATAATATATATAATTAATGTACCAATTATAATATATTATTGATTAATAAAAAATAGTTACTTAAAATAAAATAAAATTTTATTATAAGAGTCACATGCATGGCTTAAGTATAACTCCTGTGAAAAGATATATTTTTTAATTCTCTAATTAAAAAATTAATTAAAATATAATTCATAACAATCAATATATAATTAAATAATTGATTTATTAAAATCTTATTAATTAAATAATTAATTATTGATTACTACCTCGTAATTATTACTTATGTTATTATTAATGCGTCTAAAATATTTTCCCTTTTTTAATTGCATATTTTAAAAATATCTTTTATTAATTTAATTATAACCATTTAGTAAATTAAAATATAATTTCATGTAATTACAATATTATCAGTTATTTAAAATATAATTAATTAATTGATTTATGAAACCGTGATACTTGATTAATAACGGCAATTAGAATATAAAAAATTAAATGATGTATTAAATTGTACTTTATTTATAAATTAATTATTAATCTTAACTATTCATATAATTCAATTACAATTAAGAATGATTAATATATTAATTGATGTATATATGTAGATAAGTAGTCAAGCATTTGATTTAACATTCACAGGCGTGACTGCCACCAACGGTTGCGACGTGCATGCTCTTTTCTTTTTACAAGCAATTAATACCTATATAATTTAATAACCTTTTGAACTAATTATCTATTGATTTATTAAAATATAATTAATCTATTCATTAATTAATTAAATAGAATTAGTGCTTATGTTTTTATTTTTATTAGATATTATAAATATAATTAACTGACTAATTATAATATATTATTGATTAACAAAAAAAATAAGTTATTTAAATTAAAAAGAAATTTATTATTATAGGAGTCACAGACATGACTTAAGTATCACGCTTATGAAAAGATCTAATTTGAATTATGTAATTAAATTAAATTAATTAAAATATAATTCATAACAATCAATGTATGATTAAATAATTGATTTATTGAAATCTTATTAATTAATTATTGATTTTTAACATGTAATTACTACTTATGTTAATATTAATACGTTTGAAATATTTTTTCCTTTTTAATTGCATATACTTAAAATATCTTTAATTAATTTAATTATAACTATTTATTAAATTAAAATATAATTTCATGTATTTACAATACTATCAGTTATTTAAATATAATTTATTTATTAATTTATAAAATGTGATACTTGATTAATAATGTCAATTACAATATAATAAATTAAATGATTTATTAGATTATACATTATTTATAAATTAATTATTAATCATTAATTGTTACTCTTATTCAATTGTAATTAATAATGATTAATATATTATTAATTAATTGATGTATATATGTAGGTAAGTAGCCATGCCTATGACTTAATATTCAAAAACGTGATTGTCGTTCACAGTTGCAATGTGCATAATCTTTTTTTACAAGCAATTAATACCTATATAATTTTATTACATTTTTATAAAAAATAATTAATTAAGTATTGATTCACTAAAATATAATTAATCTATTAATTAATTAATTAAATAAGATTAGTGCTTATATTTTTCATATTTTATTAAATATAATATATATAATTAATTGACTAATTAGACTGCATTACTAGTTAATAACAAAATAATAATTTAATCACTTACTTAAAATAAAATGAAAATTTATTATTAAAGGAGTCACATGCATATCTTAAGTGTCACGCATGTGAAAAGATCTATTTTCATTCTTTAATTAAAAATAATTAAAATATAATTCATAACAATCAATATATAATTAAATAATTGATTTATTGAAATCTTATTATTTAATCAACGAATTGTTAATTATTAACACATAATTATTACATAATAAATTAAATGATTTATTAAGTTATACATTATTTATAAATTAATTATTAATCACTAACTGTTATTATTATTCAGTTGTAATTAATAATTATTAATATATTATTAATTAGTTGATGTATATGTGTAGGTAAGTAGTCACGCCGGTGACTTAATATTCGTAGGCGTGACTGGCATCTACGATCGTGATGTGCATGTTCTTTTCTGTTTACGGGCAATTGACACCTATAAAATTTTATAACCTTTTTTTAATAAATAAATAATTAATTAAGTATTGATTTATTAAAATATAATCAATCTGTTAATTAGTTAATTAAATAGAATTGGTGCTTACATTTTTCACTTTTGTTAATATAATGTGTATATATAATTAATCGATTAATTATAATAAATTATTGATTAATAACAAAATAGTTCATTATTCAGATTCCTAAAATTAAATGAAAATTCATCATTATAGGAGTCATAGGCATGACTTAAGTGTCACGCCTTGTGAAAAGATCTAATTTGAATTACTAAATTAAATAAAATTAATTAAAATATAATTTAAAATAAACAATAGGTGATTAAATAATTGATTTATTGAAATCTTATTAATTAATTATTTATTTATCATTAACATGTAATTGTTACTTATGTTAATATTAATGCATTTGAAATAATTTTCCTTTTTAATTACATATTCTTAAAATATCTTTAATTAATTTAACTATAACTATTTATTAAATTAAAATATAATTACATGTATTCAAAATATTATCAGCTATTTAAATATAATTAATTAATTAATTTATAAAATGTGACACTTGATTAATAATGGCATTAAAATATAATAAATTAAATGATTTACTAAATGATGCATTAATTATAAATTAATTATTAATCATTAACTGTTATTCTTATTCAGTTGCAATTAATAATGATTAATATATTATTAATTAATTGATTTATATGTGTAGGTTATTTACAGGCGTGACTATCTTTCACGGTTGCGACGGGCATGTTGTTCTTTACGGGCAATTAACACCTATATAATTTTATAACCTTTTTAATAAATAAGTAATTAATAAGGTATTGATTTATTAAAATATAACTAATCTGTTCATTCATTAATTCAACAGAATTGGTGCTTATATTTTCATTTTTATTAAATATAATATATATAATTAATTGACTAATAATAATAAACTATTGATTAATATCAAAAAATTAATTAATTAGTTACTTAAAATAAAATAAAAAGTTATTATGATAGGTGTCACATGCATGACTTAAGTGTTACGTCTGTGAAAAAATATATTTTCTAACTCCTTAATTAAATAAATTTAATTAAAATTTAATTAATAATAATCAAAATATAATTAACTAATTGATTTATAGAAAATTAATTAATTAATTATTGATTATTAGCATGTAATTATTACTTATATTATTATAAATGTGTTTGAAATATTTTCCTTTTTTAATTACATAATCTTAAAATATCTTTAATTAATTTAGTTATAACTATTTAGTAAATTAAAATATAATTTAATGTAATTACAATATTATCAGTTATTTAAACATAATAAATTAAT
>JANSVI020000037.1:592277-603286 GCA_025434765.2 Erythroxylum kapplerianum | reverse complement strand
TTCTTGAGTTCTTTTGATTACTATAATATATATTATTAAAGAAGAACAGTGAACGTGCTTCTTCTTTGTCCTGTTGCCTCTTGGACCCAAAAAATTTGGTAAAGCTTCACGCTTGGAGGTTAAATCATTAGTCTTCTCTCTGCAAGTTCCGTCCTTGTTTATTTTATTGCCTACTTAACACCTCCTTCTGATGGATTCAAAGAGACTGATCTTTGGAATTTGGGCTGTTTTACATCTTTTGAGAGCCATGCTTCTCTCCTGACACTTTATTATAAGCTTCCTCTTTCTCCTAACCCTCTCTGTTCCTCTGTTTCTTGTAATGGGTAGCTTTTTAGACAGGAGATAGATTAGAGCCTGGTTTGTTTATTTGCCCTTTTTGTTTCGTTTTCCTATTTTATTATGCTTTACTCACGCAAAAACAATATTGCAAATCATAATTTTCCCTCTGCTTAGCAACCTTTTACATATTTGTCCGTTCTGTAAACTAACTCCTGCTACATATATGCATGCATTTCAGTGTCTTGAAGCTTTTCTTGCTTATACATGAGTTAGTTAACAGACAAAGATCAAGGGACCCTCAAGAAGATTCTAAGGGTTTCTAGTTCTTATTGTGTTTGCGTGAGCATGGGTGTGAGGATGCAACAGAGCTGCCACCACCACCACCACCATCATTCGTTGTCTGTGAAGGTTAACGAACAAATGGGGAGCAAAAGAGGTTACACCTTCATACCAGCTCAAAGGCATTGGATTCCTAGACTTTTTTTACTTCTTACCACGGTTGTGGTATTTGCTAGTTGCCTAGCGTTCAACTTCTTTAATGCAATTGATAATTTGAAGAGGAAGGAAACTCTGGTGAGCATGTGTGATGAGAGGGCCAGAATGTTGCAAGACCGATTTGTTGTTAGCGTTAACCATGTCCATGCCCTTGCCATTCTCGTTTCCACTTTCCATTATTACAAGAATCCATCAGCAATAGACCAGGTTTGTGCCCTTCTCTGTTAGTTATAACTTTAATTTGCGTTTGTGTTCGACACTTCAAAGGGTTCTCTTCTATTGCTGGGAAAAGGGAAAAGAAGGGTCTTATATTCTATGTCACTTTTTCTTATCTTCTGTAAAGTTAATGTTTGATTTAGCCTAAAATTGTTGACAGGCGCTGGTGAAACTATAACCCTTTTTGTTCCTTGTTTTCATTACTCAAAAAGCAAATGCTTTATCAATATTTGAGGGGAAAATGGAGGGCTTTCTATGCTTAATGTCTTTAATGTGGAGAGGTTATATTGTCGTCTTTTACATCAAAATTTGTGAAAGTAGCTTGCATTAGCCAAACGTATTTGGAGAACTGGAGCTTATGAGACAACAATTTCTAAGGAGCTAAATGCCCTTATCATTATTTGACAATTTTTTGAGATTGTAATTTGGCAAACTACAGGAAACATTTGCTGAGTATACTGCCAGAACTGCTTTTGAGCGGCCTTTGTTAAGTGGAGTAGCCTATGCACAAAAAGTAGTTCATTCAGAGAGGGAGGAATTTGAGAGGCAACATGGCTGGGCAATAAAGACAATGGAGAGGGAGCCTTCACCAACAAGGGATGAGTATGCACCTGTTATTTTGTCTCAAGAAACTATTTCCTACCTTAAATCTATCGATATGATGTCAGGGGAGGTAAAGTTCTAAATTAATTTGAAATTGGTTATCTTTATGTTATTATGTTTCAATAGCCTTCATAATTTCTTCTTCAGTGAAGTTGGGTTGGAGTAATTCTATTGTAAATTGTAGGAGGATAGAGAAAATATACTGAGGGCTAGGGCTACAGGAAGAGCTGTTTTGACAAGTCCCTTCAGATTGCTTGGCTCACATCACCTTGGCGTTGTGTTGACTTTTCCTGTTTATAAATCTAAGCTCCCTGCAAACCCAACAGTGACACAACGCATCGAAGCGACTGGAGGGTTAGTGCTAAGATTGCTCTTCTATTCGAACTACTTTGTTTCAACGTTTAAAGTAATTAGCGAGGTATTACTAGTATGGCTAACTTTTTCAGTTTCTAAATTGACATATGTGAATGGAAAATTATACTAATGATGCAACCGAATACATTAGGCACCTTGGGATGTGTTTGCTATGAGATTGAAAATTTAAACTTTACCTCCTAAACTATTTGTACCACATGATTTATGTAGTGAGCACCCTGAAACATTAACGAGTTTAGCAGTGAACTGTAATCTTTGTTTAAACATGATTCTAGTAGAGTTAACGACTTCAAAAGTTTCTTAAGGTTGAAAGTTATAGTTTTGGAGAGAATAAATTCACTTTCTGAATTCATTGCGTACAAAATGGAGCTACATATGTACACCTATATCACTATTAATTATAGGGATTATAGTCCCTATAATTAAGGGATCTTAATCCCTATAATCAAGCCTATAAATCTTATGCAACATCTATAATATGTAATACTTTCCCTCAAGTTGGAGCATAAATGTCGATCATGCCCAACTTGTTGCAAAGATATTCAACTCGAGTCCCATTTAGAGCCTTTGTAGGACGGTCTCCTAGTTGTTCCCCAGTATTCACAGATCTTACAAAAATAAAATTTTGTTGTACTTTTTCACGAACAAAGAGAATTAATTTTGGTATGCTTAGTTCGTTCATGAATCACAAGATTAGAAGCTATATGAAGAGCAACTTGGTTATCAAACCATAACTTCACTAGCATTGAGACTTTGATGCCAATTTTAGTCAAAAGCTTATATGTCCACATTCTTTCACACACAGACTATGCCATAACTCTATATTCTGATTTTGCACTTGAGCGAGATTCAACATTCTATTTCTAACTTTTCCATGAAACCAAATTTCCTTCAATGAAGACATAATAGACCGTGGTTGATTTTCATATAGGAGTCCAATCTGTATCTAGAAGCATCGTATAGGAGTGTAACCATGATCTTTATATAGTATATCTCGTCTAGGAGCTCCCATCAAGTAACATGGGATTTGCTCTAAAGCGACCCAGTGATGAACTATTGGAGAAGCCATAAATTGACTTAAATACTAACATAGTAAGCAATATTAGGACGAGTTACCTTAAGATAATTTAGTTTCCTAACCAATCACCTATACTTTTCAGGATCTTCAATCATTCGTGAGCTGCAAATTAGGTGGCATAGGAGCATTACATGGTTTAACTTCTAATTTCCCAATCTTGGATAGAAAGTTAAAGCACATATTTTTTTGGGATAAGAAAATAACTCTCTTGTTTCTTGTCACCTCTACTCCCAAGAAGTACTTTAATTCCTCCAAATCCTTTGTTTGAAACTAGCTATGAAGGAACATTTTCAGATATGAAATTCCTATGATATTACTACCAGTAATAACAATATGATCCACATATATAACAAGAATAATAATGCCAGATGTAGAGTGTTTATAGAAGATTGAGCGGTCAGACTTGTTGTTGCTCATTCCAAATCATTCAATTGCTTGACTAAATTTTCCAAATCGAGCACGAGGACTTTGTTTTAGCTATATAGAGATCTTCGAAAGTTGCACACTTTCCCATACTCCCCCTGAGCAACATACCCAGGTGGATGCTCCATATACACCTCCTCATGTAGGTCTCCATGTAGGAAGTCATTTTTAATGTCTAAATGATGTAAAGGCCAGTAATGAGTAGCTGCTATAGAAATAAGTAAACAAATAGATGTCAACTTAGCCACAGAAGAAAAAGTATAAGAGTAGTCCACACCATAAGTTTAGGCATAACCTTTAACAACAAGATGAGCTTTAAGTCGAGCCACAAAACCATCAGGATCAACTTTAACTACAAAGACCTACTTACAACTAATAGCTCTTTTTCCAATAGGTAAATTCACTAAGGTCCAAGTACCACTAGCGTTGAGAGCATTCATCTCCTCTATCATTGCCGTTCGCAAAATAGGATGAGACAAGGCCTCATGAACAGTTTTGGGAAGAGAGATAGCATCAAGGGAGGCAAGAAAACAACACCAAGAAGATGACAAATGATCATAAGAATCAAAAGGTGAAATTGGATAAGTGCATTGGCATTTATCTTTATGGAGGGCAATTGGAAGATCAATATCAATGGTTGTGGAATTTGATGACGAAAAGAACTGGTGCTAGACGCATCGATGCTTAGGAGAAAGCCAAAAGCTTTGAACGGAACATGTGACTCATTGTATGACTTTGACTGTTGGACTTCAGGTGGTGGCCTTGTCGGTGAGTGACGCTCCTATTGGTGTTGTTGGTGAGATAAAATGGTGACCCGAAAATGGTAACCCCACAAGAAGCGTAAGGTTCTACTATCCTGAGCAGAACTTCAAACAAAAAATGACAAAAAAATAGAAGCTAAATACTCTTGCTCTAATACCATGTAATTTTGGAGAGAATAAATTCACCTTCTCAATTCATTATGTATAGAATGGAGCTACATATATACACATATATGACTATTAATTAGGGATTATAATCCCTATAATCAACGGATCTTAATCCCTCTATTCAAGCCTTTAGATCTTCTGTAATATCTATGATATGTAACGAAAGTGATAGTGAAGAATACTAATCCCTCTAATCAAGCCTTTAAATCTTCTGTGTAATATCTATGATATGTAACAAAAATGATAGTGAAGAATACTAAGTGATGCAAAAGAGCTTTAAGTCTATAGAAGAAATAAAAGGGGAAAAATTTATCAACCACAAGTTTTAATTTGGTGGGATAAAAAGTGAGAATTGAGTTATCAATAAGACAAATAAAGACAAATTTAGATTATGTTAGGAATCCTTATTATATAAGTAGTAGTAAATTAAATATTTTATTCTAGTTTTAGATATGTTATCCTAGTTATTTAAGACTTGTAAGATTTTTATTAAAATATGATGTAGATTTGTTAGGAACCCTTTCCTACTAGAATAGTGTTCTAGGTCCTTTTCTATAATTATGTGTATACTCAGCCCTTTGATAACAAGATATCTTGGATTTTTTTCCTACAAATTTGAGTTTTCAATTAGAAGTATGATGTTTTCTTCTAAGAGTGATTTTTAAACCTTAGGAGTGATTCCTAGTTTCCTACGCTCCCTTGTTTTTGTCCTCACTAAATTCCAGCAACCAAAACCCTAAATTCTAGCCATATTAAACCTAAATTTCAGTCATATTAAACCCTAAAATTCTAGCTTAAATTTTCAACAATCAACCCTAAAACCCAGCTATACCTGATATGAAATTTTAGCATTTCAAGTTGAAATTTAGACTTGAAACTTGATATTCCAACAACCTAAGATTAGCTATATTTCCTAGTTTTGTAAGTTTTAGCTACTATTTCATACTTCTTCTGTTTGTTCTACATCAATTTGATTTCAAAGCTTTGGCTCCGAATGACAACATGTAGTGGAATGGTGAATAGAAGAATACTCAGTGACCAAAAGCGAGATGAAATGCTTTTGAGAATTATGAAAAAATTAGACAAAAGATTCTCGATCATAAGGTGCTCGCAAAACCAATTTACATTTAACAACTCTAAGAAAGTATATTGGACAATTTTGGAGGGACTAGACAGCCTTGATGTATATTCCGTAAAAGTGAAAACTCCCACAAAAAATTGTGCAAACCAACACCCTACATTTGATGCTAAATGTGGAGAAGGTGGTAAGCAAGATGAGGGGATTGATATTGATCAACAACACGCAATGCATGGGAAAAACTTTGCTAAAAAATAATATTTTGATTTTGATTCCTCAAATTTAATAGGCATTACCTCAGAGGAAGTGTTATATTATGGATGGTGAAATTATTCAACTAATCAATCGCAATCTTCAAGCCTGCATGTAGATGGTGCTCAAATACTTGATGACATGGAGAGTTTGGCAATGAAAGATGATCATGACAGAGAGTTTGACAGTGGGAGATGATCAAGGCATTTAAGGTGATGGAAAGCAAAATGAAATGGATTCTTTGGCAAACCCTACAATTGAAACAACTAAACAAAAAGTTGAAACACTTAAACAACAAGCTGAAATGGCTAAATAAGAGGTTGATACACCTAAATAACAGGCCAAAATCTCTAAACAACAAATCAAAACACAAGTAACAAATTGAAACCACAGGCTTGAACCAACAACTACTTGGCATTCTAGAGCTTGTTGTCTTTAAACTTGATGATATCCTTGGTATTGTTGACGAAGATTATGTTATAGTGGGTGATGGAAGTAGTAGATTTGAATGGAGATGCTACATTAACACAACATAGGAATAAAGGAGAAGTTATAAGTGCACTTGCAAAGTCAAAATTTAGTAATGACATAAAGTTAATGGATTTAACTACAAGAAGCAACAATAGGTATGTTCTTAATGCCTATGTGGTAGATAAGCCATGTGGTTTTTGTTATGAAACCATCAACAACTATAATGGTCAAGACTTATGATGTGGTGCACACTGCTAAACTATTCTTCAAAGAGGTTGTATGTCTCTATGGATTGCTTTTAATCACTGATCGTGATGTGAAGTTTATGAGTTATTTTTGGAGAACTCTACAAAAAACATTAAACACTAAGCTTCAATTTTCAAGTTCTTTCCATCCTCAAACTGATGGACAAACAGTGGGAGTGCTAAGATGTTTGGTTAGAGGCAATGTGAATAATTGGGACTTAATTCTTCACATGGTAGAATTTGCACACAATAGTTCTATAAATAGGTCAACATGTAATAGCCCTTTTGAGATAGTTTTAGGACTTCAACCAAGAAATCTTATTGATCTGGCTCCTTTATCGCAAATAACACAAGTTACTGTTGAAGATGTTGCACGTGAGGAATATCTTTGATGACGTATGAAGAAAGATAACAGCCAACAACTTTGACTTATAAAGAACATACCGATCAACATCGTCGATTGGTGGAATTCAATGGTAAGGATGTGGTGATGGTTTGTTAGAGCGTTTTCTAAAAGGAAAATATAAGAAACTTTATTCATGGAGTGTTGGACCTTATAAGATCCTCAAGAAGATAAGTGTTAATGCTTATGTTTTAGAATCTCCACGTGATATAGGAATTAGTCCTATCTTTAAAGTTGCGAGCTTAACTATTTATGATGGACAAGTATGCAATCCCATAGTACAACTATAAGAAATCTAGCGACACCTTAAAGAGGAGATAAAAGATGTTCAAAATGGACAAAGTTTAACCAAAAAAGATGGAAGATATCAACAATTTCTTGTCAAGTGAAAAGGGAGACCAATTTTAAATAGTACTTGAATTTTAGAATCTAAATTTCAAAAGTTGAATCCAGATTTATGTTATTAGTATTTGTTACATTCTATGTCAAGGATGACTTCAGACAAGGCTGGAAGAATTGGTGCAAAATAGCTTAAATTTTCTAGAAGAAATAAAAGAGGAAATTTTGAATCAACCATAAGCCTTAATTTATTGGTATGGAGGATGGGAATTGAGTTGACAATAAAGACAATAAGGGTTGGAATTTATATTATATTATGATTCCCTATTAGATAAGAAGTAGTAGTAAATAACTATACTATTCTAGTTTTAGATATGCTATCCTATTTTTTTTAGGAATTAAACTTATAAAAATTTTATTCGAATATGATTTAAATTTAATGAGAACATTTTCCCATCAGAATAAGGGTCCTAAAAATTTTTCTACAAATCTGAATTTTGCAATTAAAAGGTGTGCTACTTTCTTCTAATCATGATTTTTAGACTCTAGGTGTGATTCCTAGTTTCTTACCCTCTCTTATGTATGTTCTTCATAAAATTCCATCAATTCTAATCTTAAAATTCCAGCAACCAAGCTCAAAATTATAACTATGCCAACCCTACATTCTAGCTATACTAAACTCTGAAATCTTATCCCAAATTTATAGAAATAAAATCCTAAAAACTACTACTATACTTGATCTAAAATTTCAAAATTCAAAGTTAAAATCCAAAACTGAAACTTAATATTCTAATAGTCAAAAATCAACCATATTTCCTTAATATTTTGAGTTTAGCAATCAATTGATATTCCTTCTGCTTGTCCAATCTCAATTTTTTATATTTAATCAAGAACATAAATTTACCCTAGGCAACACAAAGAATGGAGCTGTCAAGAAATTTTGAGCCAGTTTACTCAAAAGTGTAGGAGCCAATCGTTTTGATAAAAAATAATATGAATTGAGGAATATAAATTGAGAAAATAAAATGCCACTGTGTTTTATGCATATCAATTGAAATAATTAAAAATTAAATCAAATATCCACTACCCTAAAAATTTTCCTCTCTAAAAAAATAACTATATGACCAACATAACCTGATTTAAGTTGATGTTACAGGTAATTAGAGTCAGAGTTCAAAATTACTGTTTAAGTTTCCCATTCTATAACCAAAATTAATTGAAAAATCAAAATTTTCTTTATAAATGGAAAAATGATAACAACAATTTTAAGGAGATATTTCATGATAAATATCTATTTCCATTCAAATATTCATAACTTGTATTCTTCTTTAATTGTAATTTTCTACGAAAATGATTGGAATATATTATTGGAAAATTGAGATAGGATCTAATCCTACATGTAGCAAAATAATTATGAAAATTTTTTGTATGATTTTTTAAAAGTCAAGATCATTTTAAATGTATAACAAGATTTACACATAAAATATAATAAAGCATGAATCATAACATGTACCTTATTTTGAAACTTAATTGTATTCTTGTCACATCTTCAAATCATTTCTAAAATCAATTCGTCTCAACCATTTACATAAGTGCTCAGCCTCTAATAGTATCCACAGAACATATTGAGACAACTTTACAACTATTATAGAAAAGTTAGGCAAGGAGTGCTAGCTCCCTTAGAAGCTAAGTCTATTTATAATATAATTTAGACATTCTAGTAATTTAATTAAACTTAAAAATCTAATTTTAGTTAAACTTTAATTAGAATTACAATTAATTCTAATTAAATACCAATTATGCCAAATAAGATCTAATATCTAATATTGATCATTATTTATTAACTATCTCATAATTAATCATAAAATTTCTCAAACTTTATAATCAAATCTAACTTGAAGATCTTAAGTCAAAGGATCACATGCACCCACACGTTTGTTTCAGTATCTCTATAATTGAGTATGTGAGATCCATTACTTCTTTGTAAGGAAAAACTTAATATATGCGGGTCTTTTTATGTTCTATTGATGTTTAGTCTCAATAGAAAAATTTAGGAATAATATATAAATGCAATATAAGTCTCATCATGATCTTATCATAATTTCATTTGCAACATATATTTATCTCATGGAATTTATCATATACATTTAAATATGTATAAGATAAATAATGTCTTTAAATTATTTTGTCAAAAAACTGCAGTCGATCGATTGACTTTAACATATAATCAAACATTCTCTTATTTGCAATAAGCTAATTGTTTAAGTATCTTGTACTATATCTTTATATGATGATCATGTTACTGCTAAGACAATGGTTTAATAGGAGAATTCCATAAGGTTCTATATAGTGAGTACTTATTTAAATCTTACAATTTCCATCTCAACTATCATCTAATTAAGAGAAACTTCCTAAATACATACTTAGATCTTTGATGAGACATTAGCTCCTTTTGTATGCTCAATGACTTTGATGTTCTATACTACATTACTGTCTGAACAAGGCAAGAAACTATACTAAGTTTATTAAAGCATTTCTTGAACCAAATATTCATTTCCAAAAAATGGAAAAATATTATAACTTGATTAGCAATTAATACTACATTGGAACCTTCCTAATCTTAAAATATTAGTATTATAAGTAAAATATACATTAATTAAGATTTACTTCTAAACATAGTATCCTTATAACCTTGAACTCAAATATCAATTAATATATAGAATAATGGACATCTTTGATACTATACAAGTTTGAGATATCTCAAATACCAAACAACTTTAGTACATTATCCATGTATTTAGACTAAAATATGGAAACAACTTCTATATCTCTCTCTATAGTTCTAATTTCTAAAATTAAATTATTATTTTTTCACATCTAATCAGGGTTGCTGTTGAACTATCATATATTTAATAATAAAAAATATGAATTTTTTCTATATAAGCAGTGTGTCTTTATATACTCCCATTGAAGAAGATAATCTATACTCCTATTAATCTTCTTGCAAATATGATAAATTCGTAATCATCTCTAAAATAAACACTTTGAATTCATCATAAAAGTGTATCTTTCTATGTCCCATAGCCTTATCACTATATATCAAATGTATCAACAAAGGCATTTGTTGTAACTAGATGTATAGTTTTGAGATTTAAACCTTTTAAATTTTATCTTACTCCTAATACTTATTTTGAGAATCATTCTCCCGTAAATTTGTATTGAAACAAACAATTTGTTTAGTAGATGTAAGATTATATCCATATTTTTGGATCTATTATCTAATTTAGTTATAAACTTATTGCATAATTGATGCTTTAACTAAGCATCACAACCCAAAATCATTAACTTTGACTCTTTCAAAGTCTTGTCATTTCATATCTAATATGAAATCTTGCTAATTGATTTAATTGGAACTATCGAAGTTAAGTTGCAATACTAGACATAGCTATAAAAGAAATAAATATTACATTATACAATATGTCATATTGCATCTTTCTCCTTACACAAATCCATACTATTATAAAATTTTGTTATGGAGACATTCACCAATGAATCTCATTCCTATAGATAATTGAAAAATATAATTCTCACCACATTGATCTCTTTGAAGTGCTTCAAAATTCTCATTGCTTAATTTATACTTATATTAAACATTTTAAACTTTTCAAAATTTTAAAGCAATATTTCATTTAGTACATATGAATATATCTTATAAAGTCATTAGTAATATAATAAAATATAAGTGTCATCCTTTTATGAATTATTATTACGTCCATACATCACATGTATAACATTTAGTAATTTAATGCCATCACCATCTTTT
>JANSVI020000037.1:46647-58022 GCA_025434765.2 Erythroxylum kapplerianum | reverse complement strand
GGGTAAGCTTCTTGACATTTATCGTTCCCATAAGATTGATCCATATTTTGGTATTATGCCAGAGAAGATGGATGAATGTCCACCTATAACTCAACTTGGCTTTGTTGAACCTTTGGCTTTTGTTACACCTGGCACTGAAGAGGAGGTAAGCAATTGTGCTCCCACAATTTCTAATTCACAAAATGATTTTTATTTGTTTTTTCCCCCCCTAACTCTGTTGAATTGGTTTGGCCTGAGATGTGAATAGGCCATTCTTACTGACATATGGAAGGGAAAACTCACAAGCAGTGGCATTGTATACAATGCATCCAAAAAGGGCAGGTCAACTGAAAACATATCAGGTAGTTTGCGATTAAGACTTTCAACATTTGTGCATGTGAAAGTATTCTTTCTCATGATGTTCCTTATCTACGTCTAGGTGTTGGTGAGTATGAAGTCACTGAGGGAAAACAGGGTATAGCTGAAGAGACTGCTGATACCTTTCATGAACTGGCAGATGAGGAAGTGCCACAAACTGATTCCTCATGGAGTCATTGTTCAGACACCAATGCTTTAAATGGTGAGGACTATTGTGCTTTTGCTAAGTATATCAATAGTTTCATAAATGAACTAATAAATGTGATGAATGCATTTGTTAATGCAGAGAAAGAAGTTGATTACAGAGGGGAAAGTGAAAATGTTAATAGATTGACTGCAAAAATGTTACAAACTGATGGTGTCTACCGTGCCAAAGAAGTTGCTACTCATGTTGATGTTGTTGAAAGTTGGCAAATGCTCGAGTCTGCTTTTACTGAATGTACTGAGACTGGAACCTCATTGGATGTCAAATCTAAGCTCCCTGATGATTCAAGCACTCTATTTGGTTTAACCTCTTCAGAACATACTCAGATTGACACTCATTCTCACTTAGGGACTGACAATGAGTTAAAAGATCTTGATGGGGTTGCTGCTCCTGAGGATTTATATTTCTTCTACATTGATCCCAGTGGTAACACTCAGGGACCATTTCTTGGGGCTGACATCCTCTTGTGGTTTGAAGAAGGTTACTTTGGGACAGAGTTGCCAGTATGCCCAGCAGATGCTCCGGAAGGAACACCTTTCCATAATTTGGGTGATGTCATGCCACATCTAAAACTGAAAGGAGAAACTTTCAGCAAAGAGGTGGAAAAGTCTGTTCCTTCAGTGAAGTCAGACCCCAGCGTACCTATACTTGAGAGTACTAATTCATCTGCATCAATTGGTTTGTCCCGGTCATTTTCAGATCTCAACAGCCTTGCATCTCAGCAGGCTGCTCTATCAAGGATATCTAAGCCTGAAGCGTCATTGAAGCTGCCACAAACTGATTGTCAAAGCTTCCATGACTTTGTTGCTCAAGATGAAGGTCCTTCTTGTTTGTTATGCCCTTCATTTGTGAATCTTATATTACCAGAAAGCATTTGTCCTAACATCTACTTTTTTTTATACCTGCTTATTTTTACAGAAATTGTCTTTCCAGGGAGACCTAGTAGTATTAGTTATCCAAATGTGAAATCAGCGGGGAACATGCATGATCTCTTGGCAACTGCTAATACTCAAACTCTTCTCCCAAATGAATTGGTTGAATCAGGTCTGCCATATCAGAAAGATACGAAGCTGCATCCTTTTGGCTTGCTCTGGTCAGAGCTTGAAAGTTCTCATACTAGACCTAGTGAGACATCAGATGTTCCTGTCAATGTGGGAAGAGCAGTCTCCTATGGTGCTTTAAATGATACAGCTTCTGCTGTTGAAAAGCGGCCAGATGTTTTTAGACCAGAGACACTTTCTGCATCTGACTCAATTCAAGATGCCTTTGCTGCATGTCATTTGTCACTTAATGAGCAAGAGCCTAATAATTTTGATCGAACAGAGCAGCTCATGTCACTACAATTTCAGCAGCAGCAGCAGCTGCAACAGAGAAATATGCTGTCATCTCACTCACGCATGAATGAATCATTTCTTGAAAATGTTCCAAGCCAGAATCCAATTCGCCATCAACAGCTTGCCAACCATACTGCTAGCGATCTGGAACATCTTTTGGCACTAAGGAGGCAACAGCAGCAGCAGCAGCTTCAGTTGCAGCAACAGCATCAATTGCAGCAGCAGCAATACTTTAATCAGCAAAAGCTTTTAGAGGAGCAACAACAATCTCAAGTAAGATATGCCCTTTTTGAACAGTTGATGCATGCCCAGATTCCTGATCCTGGCCTTCCGCACTCACATATTGATCCTATTAGAGCAAACAGTGGTCTTGATCAGGTTTTATTAGAGCAGCAACTCTTGCAGGAGATGCATCAGCGCTCCCATCATCCTGTAAGGCATTTTATTCCACAGTTAGAGCAGCTCGCTCAATCAAAATTTGGTCTAGTGCCACAGCGAGAGCAGCAAAGAGATTTATTTGAACTATTATCTCGTGGACATCATGGACAAGTACAATCTTTAGAGCATAAGATTCTACAAGAGCAGCTACATGCAAGACAGTTGTCGATGGCATTGAGACAACGAAGAAACATGGAAGAAGAAAGACGGATTGATCCTGTCTGGTCTATCAATGAAAATGAAAATTTCCTGGGGAATATTGCTAGTAACCGTAGAGCTCACTCTTCAGGGATTAGCCCACTAGATTTTTTTCAACAACTGCAGATGCAATCCCATGATGACCAGCTGGCACAACTACAGAGGACTCTTTCGTCTCAAGACAGGCATCAGCAAGAGCTGTTTGAGCCTGCTGCATTGCCATTTGATCGATCTCTGTCCTTACCTGCTGGTGCATCGGGGATGAATATTGATGCAGTGAATGCTATGGTTCATGCTCATGGTTTAAATATTCATGAGTTGAACACACAGATGCAATCTTCTGGTCAAGTTGTCGCATTTTCTACTGGCATACCATCTCACAGTCATCATCCTATGGTTCCAAATCAATTCCATGCTTCTAATTTGGAAGCAATTGATGGCCAATGGTCAGAAAGCAATGGGAAGGTAACAAATGACTGGATGGAATCTCGATTTCAGCAATTTAACATCAATTCTGAGCAGCCAAAAAGGGAATCGGAAGTTAAAGTAGCTTCGGAAGATCAAAGTTCATGGATGTCAGATGGATCAAATGATAAGTCAAGGCGATTGTTAATGGAATTACTCCATCAGAAATCAGGCCATCAATCTGCTGATTTACCGCAGGTTAATGATGGAATATCTTTCGAGAGAAGGGTGCCGTATGGCCTTTATTCTGGATCAAGTTCTTTAGATCACCCCTTCAGTCCTATTCCAGGCCAAGGAACTACCATAAACAACTCATTTTCTGTGGGTTCTTATGGTTCTAACACGTCTGAACCTGCAGATCTCGGTAAAGCTGATGAGCAGGTAAATTTTATAGAAAGCAAAGAAAGTTTTCCATTTAGATCTGATTCACCCGAAGGACATTCTTTTGTGTCTGGAGTTGCTGGTACCGCTCAGGTGGTTTTAACAGATTCCAATGTTAGTAATAAGCTGTTAATCAACCAGGATTACTTAGCGGTGGAAGGAAGGAGGCATGGATCCCAAAATCTGGGTTTGACAAACAAATCAGTTTCTGAGATTCATGATGGCATAGCCGAGAAAGTAAGGCTGGCTTCTACAGATCATGGAGAGCTTCCTGTTAATGCAATTAGCCGGCAGGCTTCTCATGGTATTGCTGGTAAGTGTACATTGATTTCCAGTGGAATTTTATTCATTTATTTTTGTTTGTTTGATGTTCTAAATATTCTGCCAGGTGACAATGCAGGCTTTTACAATGACAAGGTAGTACAAAATTCTTCAGCTGAAGATATTTCCATAAATCAGTAAGTTTTCCATTAACTAATGGAGTTGCTACTGATTGCAATAACTTGTTATATTCACTCAAAGCTATAGCTACCTAGACGTTACTAATTGTACCTAGATGTTACTAATTGCAATAAGTCGTAATTCAAAAAGTTTATACACTTGCCGTAAATTGTGTGTGAAATATCAAACTATGCTACCTAGACGTTACTAATTGTACCTTATGATGTCTTTAACGTCATCGACTACTTTTTGAATTACGACTATTTTAATTCTTTGGTGAAATGGCATCATGATGAGTTGAAACAGAAGAATGATAATATTCCCAGAAGGCTATTATGGACCCTTTTTGAAATCTTTCTTCTGACATGGGCAAGCTAACATCTAGACGTTATCCTAGAAAGAGTTTGCTTACAAGCTTCTAGTTTACTGTGAATGATTTTATGGTTGCATTACTAGCCTTTCTTTAAGCTTTAGGTTATTTTTGAAGCCATGAATTTTAATACTTCTCTTAGTAGGGTGGCCCTGAAAGTGCAAGAGAATATTTTACCGAGGCGTCCGCCTGTTTCTCGTGCCTCATCATCCCAAGAAGGGTTAGCTGAGCTAGTCTCGGATACAACATCAAGGGGGAAAACTTCTTTGAACAGTACTGATGGTAATTTTTAATAGCTCTCCTTGTGATGTTGATCTTGACATATGTGGTCTCAGCAGCTGGCATGACTGCCGTAGTTAATGGGTCACATAATCAATTTGGATGCCTGACTGCTGAGTGTTTTTGTCTTGGGTTATTGCTATTTACTGAGTAATATAGTATTCGTCTCCTCAGCTGGGAACCCCATAAACCAAGCTAATGACAGCAAAAGAGAGGTGCGGTTTCGACGGACATCATCTTGTAGTGATGCTGATGTATCAGAGCCATCATTTATTGACATGCTGAAAAGTAATACTAAGAAGAGCGCAGCACCTGAAGTTTATTCGGCTGGACTTTCAGAGTCATCAGATGGGACACAAGGAGCCCGAAGCAGTAAAAAGAAAGGAAAGAAAGGGAGGCAAATTGATCCTGCTCTCCTTGGTTTTAAGGTTACTAGCAATCGCATCATGATGGGTGAAATTCAACGGGTAGAGGATTGAATAAGCCTGAGTTTGTGCTTTTTCTTTGTACATCGCCATTTCGCAAAAGTTGTATAGAATAATTGTTTTCGTTTCTTCTTCGCATTTTCCTCTACCTCCCCACTTAGGCTATTTTATGTTGCCTCGGAGGAGAATGGTGAAAAAATATTTTGCCGGATAAAGACGCCGGACATTTTAGCGTTAGCAGGGTACAGTTACGGGGTAAAGCTTCTGTATAGACTAGTCATTTAACATGGAGAATTAACTAATTCATAAGTCTACGTGTTCAATTGGTCTGTAGTTACCTTTTCTCTTGCATTTGGAAAACAAATAAACGAATAAAGAATATATAATAATAGTATTTAGTTCCATTGCTAATATGTTTTGAACTTCTTGGCATTTTTTATTTCAAGTTAGTATTCAACTACATGTAGAGAGTTTATATCAAACTAACATCGAATCTGAAAAAAGAAGAAGATGGTCTTCAAGAAAAATGGGCTTACACGTTCAATGAGTGATGGTGGGAGTCAAGCTTACCTTGGTTCAGGTCTAGCTAATGAACCCATGCCTATGTTAGAGGATAGTGATGATGATAGCAAATGTGAGCAAGCTCCTGAAGAAGAACTTCTATAATGTACGTATAGAGGATGGAAAAGGTGAATGGACAAAAATTTTAGAGACGTATCTCCAAATGACTTTCATATGAGTTTGATATTACATGCTTTAGCTCCATTTCCTTTTATTCTATTTTCTTATGATGACCAAGACTTGGATCAATAAATAGGATCGAGGGATAAAATTTTCCAACTAGATGATAGGGTTATTATACAAAAAACTTTATTCATACAACCACCTAAGGTGACTCTAATAAAGAGAATATAGTCTCTCATAGGCGACCTATTTTTCAGTGAGTCCGTTGTTTTATAACTTCATATGCTTCTCAGTACTATGCTAATTATGCTATTTGTAATGTGATCAAATATCGGCAGGGAATCTTCAAAGAAAGCTTATGAAGGTTCTTAAGTAATTTCGTACCGCATTTACAAGGAGAAATAAAAAAGATCTTCAATACTGATGAAAAAAGTGTACAACAACTTCGAATATTTAAGATGAGCTTTCTCGAGTTGATAAGATTCATATTCTTAATGAAATGACGACGCAATCTTTAAAGCTATTTCAAGAGATGTTGAATGAAAAACATGTTGAATTATCGAGCATATATACTCCAATATCAACTTTATCCCAATTGTGCTCATTTTCTTTCTTTTCCTTTTGCTCTTATGTAGCCCTTTGAACCTTTTTTCCTTTGATGATTTTGAGTTTTAGTAAAACTTTATTTCCTTAATTTCCCCCTTCTTTTGATAACTATGATGATATAAATACGAAAACAAGTTTTAAAGCTTTAAAAAAAATTTATGACTCAACACTAGAAAGTTCCCTAACTGCTTACGTACCTTCACTACTAAGGATAAAGTTTTTTTTCATAGTTCGGAGGGAAATCAACTTTTTTTTATCTTATAATATTTTAAATATTGGAAGCGAAGAGTGCAATGTAGTCAGGATTATGCAATTAAAAGTTGATAATGATAGGTGTAGATTATAATATGTTTTTTTAAGTGTTTAAGTGTGTTTTTTTTAAGTATTTTCTTAGAGGATTATCATAGGTATAAACTTAGAATTGTGTTATTGTTAGTGTTTTAAGTGTTTGATTGGTTTAAAGCAATAATTCTGATCTTACTTTTATGTTTCAAGGGGTGTTTTATGTGTTTGTGAGCGAATGGAAGCAAGCAATTGAAGAAAAGAGAAGCATTAGAAGCATGAAACAATGCAGGCCACGGTCATGACAGGCATGACAGATAGCAAATTTCAGTTTTTTAGCACATAAGTTTTTTTGTACTTTTGATGTTTCAAGTTTTTTTTCAACTAAATTAAGTGAGAAAATTCTAGAAACAATCCTAGAACCTCAAGAACTATGTAAAGACAAGGAAAACACGAAAAGGCAACAATCCAAATTAAAAGAAGATCAAGAGGAGACATTAAGTGAAGCTCTAGAAATTCCAGATTCCATATCAAGACTCCAAACTAGTTTTTCTTTCTTTTTTCCTTTAGTTATTTCATTTTCTTGGATGTTTATTTGAATTATTATGATGTTAAACATGAATTATGAGTTTCTAAATTCATATTAGGGATCTGTTTTGTTGAACTTTATTCTTGTTGAATTCAATACATCTATGAATGCTTAATGATAATTGATATATTTATAATTGGTATAAATAGAGAGAATGAATCAAGTTATTTGTGCTAAGGTGCATAACGAGAGTTAGTACCTTAATAGACCTAAAATTATCATATTAATTAACAGTTAAAGAGAGATCTTAATCTTCAATTAATTATCCTTAGGATTGTTTTAAATCCAATTGAATAGTTAGGAGTAGTTTTGTGAATCGAGATATATTACAATTATGTTATTATTGATTTCAATTGGGATTCTTGATTAGATCTTAAGAGAGGGTGATCAAAATCTTAAGATGTCTGGGATCAAGCATAATTAGATTAATAAGAATAAGTGGAGATAAAACAAGGATAGAATAATTCCTAAATAAGAGGAGACAAAACAAAGATAGAATAATTGCTAAGTTTTTAGTTTTGATCATATTCAATCTTATTGGTAGTTCAATTATTCAATTGTTTTGTTTTATTAGTTATTTCAATTTTAATAATTTATTTTTATTTAAATCAATATTTAGTACCTTAGATAAAGTTTTATTCAAATTGTTAGTGTCTAATTAATCCTTATGGGAGTGATACCTTTTTTACTACAAGTTACGATCTGTATACTTGATTGAATTTTTTTTTATAAAACTTATCAACAAGTTAATTAAAAACCTAACAACTTGAATAAAACTTTATTTAAGGTACTAAAAGGTTGATTGAATTAAAATAATTACTAAAATTTAAATAATTAATAAAATGAGGCAAGTAAATAATTAAACTGCCAATAAAAATAGAGTTTATTAAAGTTGGAAACTTATGAATTATCCTATCCTTGTCTTGTCTTCCTTTATTCTTGTTTATCCAATTATTCTTGATCCTTGATATCCTATGATTTTATTACCATCGTTCGCGATCTAATCAAGTAATCCCAATTGAAATAGATAACAATATAATTGTAATTGTTGAGGAAGTTTTACCTAATGTAAAACCCTCATTATCTTCAAGTATATAGATCATAAACTTGTAGTAATTGAGGTATTGATCCCATGAGGAATTAGCTAAAACTAAATGAACTTGACTTTGTCTGAGGTTGTAACAAACGAATTGAATAAAAATAAAAATAATCAAAAAAATAAGGAATCAAATATGTGTTGAGTGAAAATAAATTCATAGAATTAACATTATCAAGTTAAATTGAGCACTTAATAAATAAGCTACCACAGTAAACAAGAATGATCAAGAATGAAAGTCTAAGATTCGTTCTATCGTTATTTTGCTCCTTTTAACTACTTTTGATTCAATTTAGTGTCGATCATATATTTTCGAAGGTTTGATTATTCTTTCTAAAGACCTAATCATTTAACCCCAATTAATTATCCTTAATTGATAACAAAATTCCATATTTGCAATCTCTTGATTAACAAAAATAGCTAAACATTTTCAACTAATTTTTAAGCAATCTATTAGATAATCAAGTTCTCACATAAGATCTCTTTTCATATGATTATCAATTTGATATTTGCGTGACTTATTAGGTCATTAAATCTCATCACTCAACCTAATCAAGTTACTTTCGACTCACTCTCTCAATTTATTGTCAAAGTATAAACTAACACAAAAATCACAACATGTAAAACATTGTATTGAAATAAAAAATGTTCAAGTCACAAAATAAGTCAAGAAAAATCGTAATCTGAAATTAAAACATAATAAACATGTAGAGCATCCTTAAACTTAGTTCATTTATCAACCTTAAAGAAAATTAAAAAAGGAAGAAGAAAGAACTTGAGATGGACTGGTCTTAAAGTTGTTAGAATAGCTGTAACTCCAAATGCTCCCTTCTTAATCTTCCTTGCTCTAATCCCAATTTGGTAGGATGGTGGCTCCCAATTTTTAGAGTCTTTATATTCTTTTATAATTCTTAAGGCTTATGGGGTTCTTTCTTGGTCAGATTGAACATGTCTTGGAATGCTTGGAAAAGATTGGAAAAAATTAGACACTCATTATAGGCTTCTTGCTTAACTTGGATCAAATTTATTAGTCCTTGAATTATTTCCAA
Organism: Erythroxylum kapplerianum; assembly: GCA_025434765.2. Classification (NCBI taxonomy): domain Eukaryota; kingdom Viridiplantae; phylum Streptophyta; class Magnoliopsida; order Malpighiales; family Erythroxylaceae; genus Erythroxylum; species Erythroxylum kapplerianum. Next base: position 48,823 of record JANSVI020000037.1, on the reverse strand, counting down.
GCTAATTAGAGCTTACTTAGTCCATATCCCTTCAATAAGCCCATTTATAGCTTCCTTTATCTTCTTGACTCTAGCTCTTGTAATTAGGCCTCCTTGAATGGTCAATGGATCTATTGGATCTTTGCTTAGGCCAACTTGGTTCTCATCTTAGAATATCTATCTTGTCAGGGGAGATCTTATCATTAGTCCTTTTTACCTTCACAAAAAGATGTATGAGTTCCTTGACAACTAAAATACCTACCTCATTATATCGTCTCAAACACCTTCAATACCAATGTTTGAACTCATTAATCTCTTTCCTTTAGCCCTCGTTCGCTTTGTTTCCTAGATACATACTATATGAATCTTATATTTGTCTAAAATTCTCACTAATTCCAAAGACTTCCCTATAAAGATGCCAATGTTCCAAAAACCTATCCATAATTTTTCAACGTATATGTCTTGAGAATCTACATTGTATTGATATTGGACTAAACTATTTTGGTGTTTTATTCTTGATTAATAGTATATTAATTAAAGGGGTATTTTTTGTAATCACTATATAAAATGATATTTTTAAAAGGTCAATAATTGCCATTTTGAAATTTAAACAAAAATGTTAAGCTCTTTGTCAGAATAATGCTTTAATTAGTCCTTATAGTTTATATGAAAATTAAGTTAATTCTTTTAACTTTATCATTTTATCAATTATTTATTTTCTAAGTAGGTGAGTTATTAAAGGCAATTAAATAATATAGTGTTTCTTAAACTTTATCAGTAAATTAATAAAATATATAATTAATCAAAACTAAAATTAGGGGACTTATGAATTTAAATTGGTGATTTCTTATGTTAGATAAACACAAATTTTTCTTGAATAACTAGTTTCTATTAAGATTATGTTTCACACTTTTGTACTTAAAATTTAAGATTGAAAAAGAAGATATTAATTTTAGTTTAACTTATTGTTTGTCACACTAAATTGGCACAAATTAGAAATTGAGATTCCTCACTAATTTTTAAAAGAAATCATATGTAATCTTTTCTAACACATTTTTAATTCTTATAATAATAATAATGAAATCAAATTCCAAAGGACTCAACTTTTTAATGAACAACTACAATTGTTGGGTTATTCCATACATCGGAATTTACAATTTCCATTTTGTAATAATTTCGTTCTTGACAAAGCATAACATTACCCGGTTACAGTATATAGTGAGTGATGACAAATGTCTATTGATAACTACAAATGTGATATGAAAGACATAAATAATTGAAATGAAGAGTTAGCAATTTATCAAATATTCTATCCCACTCTATTATATAAATCGATCTTCTATATTATCTAAGTGATTCATGTTGATATATTCTAAGCAACGTTGTTACTACCTCATTTATCTATTTTTATTTAAAAATAAGTTTATCGAAAATTAAATGTGGTATACACAATTAAATATATTTTATTTAAAAAAAATTAAGGCATAAATTTACTACATCATAAAATGTAAATAGTAATATTAATTAAATTTCTTTTTTTCATATGAAATCGAACACTTTTCCGTTTGTCTGCGGAATATGTTAGAGAGTTTGGTGCTAACTCCTGATTGAAAGGCAACATGAAGTTCAAAAGCACATTATATAAATATCATAAAGGAAAAGATGGTTTGAATGACAAAATGAGAGTATATTAAAAACATGTAAAAGGTTATTAATTGTATTTTACTTTCAATATTTCTACCCAATAAACATTTTTTAATGTGATTTAAATCTTATGATTGATATTATATAGAGAATCACCTGAGGATTGTATAATAAACCAACAATGAAGCAAGTAGGTATAGTAATTCTTCATTCAACCAAAGATTCCATCAAAACTTAAATTTTGTTAATTTACTCTACTATGTTGGACTATGAAATTGGGTGATAATAACAAATACCTTGTGCCCTTCTATTTGGCAATTCATGGGGGAGAGACACCAACATATTATCGTTTAAATAGGTCTAATATATAATTAATGTTAGAATTACAATCTTCTGTCCGAAATTGCTCATCTTTTATTCTGCATTATTAAATTTCACGAGCGAAAATTGCTAATGTTGGAGACATTGGAATGATTTAAGTATATATAGCATACGGAATATTATTTTCTGGAAGTAACGTTAAATTAATAATGAACGATATCAGGAGTGCAAC
>JANSVI020000030.1:12539-23190 GCA_025434765.2 Erythroxylum kapplerianum | reverse complement strand
AGCACTTCTTATGACTACTTCCGTAATATGTTTGGTTTGCTTTCCTTTAATGCAATCCACACATATAATAAGATCAGTAAAATCTAAGTTTAAAAGCATTTCATTCTTTACCAATCTTTCTAATATTTCCTTAGATATATGACCAAAATGTTTATACCATAAGTAATGATAATTATCATTCATTATGTTACACTTAGTTCCAATAGTATGATAAACAAAAATTAGGATTAAAAAAATTAATATAAAGTTTCAATTTATATAAACCATTCACAAGAATTCCAAAACCAATAATGGAATTTTGTTTAAATAAAATTAAGCAACCATCACAAAACTTAAAAGTAAACTCATGTTCATCAAGTTTAGAAACAGAAATTAAGTTTCTAGAAATTGAAGGTACATAAAGAGTTTGTATTAGATCCATGAGATAATCGATATCTAATATTAGATGATAAGTGCCTATGCCTTTAATTAGGACATTCTTACAAATTTTCACAAATAGAAAGATCCTTGTTGGGTTTATTGTTTAGATTATAAGAATCCCTGCATTACATTAGAAACATGAGTAGTAGCATCATAACTAAATCACCAAGTATTAAAAGGAACTACAGTTAAGTTTAGCTCAAAACATGCAAAATGGTTAGATGTACCTTTTTTTCAAACCAAGCCTTATATTTCAGAAAATCACTTTAATAGTGTCCTTCTTCCTTACAGAAATGGCACTTATTTGTCTTTTTTTGCATCTTCTCAACATTCGTAACAACCTGTGTCACTTTAGCATGCACTTTCTTCGTCTTGGGCTTTGGCTTGTGAATCTTGCTAGTTAATTGACCCACAAAATTAACTGAATTAACTCTTTAATTTTTTAGCCTTGTTTCCTCCTAAATGAACAAACTAGACAATTCATTAACATTATATTTATCCTTTATAGTTTTGTAGTCAATTTGAAAAGGTCCACATTCAGGAGGTAACAAGTTTATAATGAATTATACTAAAAAGGAAGCATCAATTGTCATACCCATGGTCTTTAATTTTGTTGCAATATTTTTCATCTCAAAGACATGTTGTTATAAGCTCTGTGACCCATCAAACTTTATATCATAAGATTAACCATTAATGTGTCAACGAGAGACTTATTTGTAGAACAGAAACATTCTTACACAAGTTTAAGATATTCTTTAGCATTTTTAGTTTGTGGAATAGTGGTGTTGCTGTTGTTAGCCATAGTCATTCGCGTGAAATTAAGACATAATATATTAAATCTTTACCATACTTTATAGTATATCTTCTTAACTTCACTGCTCATATATGTATGATAGTAGGTTTTTCTTTTAACATTGTTAATTCAAGAGCCAAAATACCTAAATAAAAATTGATTTGTTTGCACCAATCAAAGAAGTTCAAACCATGAAACACAATAACAGAAGAAGCATGCAAATGAAGAGAAATAGCTAATAATGCATAAATTCTTAATAAATTATGATATTCAAAGAATTATTAAACGTTTAGAATAAAATGTAGGCTTCTTTTCGACTAAATCAAACAATATGTTGTCATAAGTTTAATGCCATAAAAACTTTATGAGGTAATCACACAAACTCATCAAATACAATCAATATCTTTGGATATATATAGCATATTTGACAAGAGAATATCGATTTTCCTTTATTATGTTTATTAAAAATAGAGTATTAATTTACCTTTAAATAAATTCTAAAATTCTATCAACTAATAAATGTCATTTATTCATGTAACTAATTCAATAATAGGCGTTACTATTTCATTAATAAATGACTATTTATACATGAAAAAATTCATTTATTTAGTTTGGTCACTTTGATGGCTAGCAAACTATCCTTTGTCATGTATAAATTCAATATATAACACATAATTTTTAATTTCAATAATATTATACATAAATCTAACATGAGATCATTAATAAATTAACAAAATACATAACATAACAATAAAACAAAAATATGGCATAGAATTTCAAAAATAGAGGAAGCTGAAATAAAAAATGAACTTAAACAAGTATGCAGACATGGACTTCAACAAATATGTAAATATGAACTTAAACAAGTTCAATTGTATTAACAACAATGTGTTTAAGTTTAGAAAAGATAGTAAGAACATGATTTGACGTTTGACTTTAAAGAAGATGCTAATAGCATTATGTGCGGGCCAATATTTACCTTTTCATGTTATTCTTTAAAAAACTAGTAAATATGGTACGGAGATACCCAACATAATCCTGCTTCACCCAACACAATAAAGAAGAGATGGCTTATGATAAATAAACAATAAAAGGCAATATAATCTAAAGGACTTCAGAAGGCTAAAACAAATAAACCCATAAACGAAGGCCAAATATAGCTGAGAGTCCACTTAACTCATTTTTTACTTACTTAATAATCAATCATATGTGCAAGTCATATACAATATTGACATTTTTCTTTAAGGATTTGTCGGCCAAACACCTAAATTTTGGCAATCATCATCAAAGATTCATAATAAAATAGACAAATAGTTTATTAAAAATACTTACTCTGATATCACATATAAAACATTAATCTTTATGACATAAAATCCAAATTAATATTCATAACTTTAGGATCTCTAGAATAAACAATTGTCACGGATAACTAGGGCATATATTATATATGTACCTGATGCGCAAGATGTTATTATAATAGAGAGATCAAGAAAATCTATAGTGTGCTTTGTTAAAATTAGTTTCTCCCTCTTGATTCTCTTTCCGTTACAAAAAAAATTTAACATAAAGCTTTCTGTAACCTTAATAAGTAGAGAGATGACCAATTTATATATGTATCTACGACTTTTAATCTCAAATAAATGGTTGAGATTTGTTGCTTTATTAAATAGGAAATATAGACTAAATAGGACTCCGTAAATATTAATGATATTATTATATTGTTATATACAGAGCATAGAACTAATTGAGCCAAGTTCCACTTACGTATACCACTTTCAATTTTAAGAAGATAAAGGTAAAAAGATGACAAAATTGTGGATGCATGGTAATTTCATTAGTATTAAGGATGGCAATGGGCTAACATCACTAGTTTTTTTTAAAGAACGTTTTTAATTAGGTCTCAGTTTAGGCTGCTTAGGCCTAGACCGCCTCGAAACTCAACTATTCTAAACAAACGATATAAGTCTGATCTATAAGTCGACTTATTAAAAATACTTAAATTTAGGCTCATGTGTCTGCTCATTGTCCCCTCTAATTGTTGGCGACTCTTGGCCGCGCATGCTGCTTTGGAAGCATTGGTGGCTCCAATTCTTGAATCGACAGCAAAGTTTTGTATAGGGAAACATCTCTGTTCAATGCAACTCAGAAATTTCAGGATCTCCAACTTTGTTTCAAGCATGTCAATCATTAAGCAGGAAATATTTACAGTGTGGACCCAGAATGTGATTCAACACACGTCATTCTTGGATAAGAAAGGAAATCATGATAGAGATGGTTAGCTCCCATCCAAATTAATTTGGTTTAAGTTGGGCTTGGCTTGGAATTTCACTTTCCTGATGTCTATTACGGTTCTGCCACGTTAATGACTTTTTGTTGGGAGTCAAGAAGTCTGTCAGTGGCGCCTGAAAGCTAAGCAGGCTGGCTTGGCTGCTATAGTGGAGAATTTGGAAGATTTTGAGAAGGAAAAAGTTCTAGATGAGCATGACTTAGTGGATCCACTGTTAGAACACCAAAACGATCAAAAGTGACCAGCAAAACAAAGCAGTCCTGAGCTCTTCTTTGTATTTGCTACATTGACCATCGTATCCCCCTGCAATTTATCCAACATTCAGAGATCATTTATCTCCCTTTCACATTGCCATCCAATAGCAAAACTGTAGAATTGTCTAATCAGGCCGACCAAGTTGATCACCTGGCAAGCTGAGTTCATGGAAGCACAGTTTAAACTTAATTCATAAAGAATAAGAAAGTTAAGGGTAAGATGGTCACCAACTGGAGTAAGCTCAAATTATTATTATCTTTCCTATCGTGGCAACTTTTATTCATGACACTTTATGAGGGAAAGTAATAGTTGTTTAGGATAATACTGGAAAACAAAGATCATCTAGTCTCTGTTTCAGATCACCACTTGTCAATCATCAGCTATAAGATCATCATGTGGAAATTCAGCCAGTGCTGGCTGAAAGTCCAAGACAAAGAGGAAAGTCAAGCTAGAGAAAGAATATGGCTTGCAATTGTCATCTAGGTTTCGAAGAAAATTCCCGGAAGCTTCACAGTCAACAAAAAAAAGCTTTCTTAAGATGACTTCATTGTCTTCGATAATGCATATAAGCTTATGAATGACCAGTTTCTATTATTAGATAGCTTCCACCCCCTTCGTTCAACAATAATGGCTTCTTCTTCTTCTTCTTCTTCGGCCACTCATCCATTGAAGTACAATGTCTTCTTGAACTTCAGGGGTGAAGACACTCGTCGCAATTTCACCAGCCATCTCTATGCTGCTTTGGCCCAAAAGGATCTCGAAACCTTTTTTGACGACGAGGAACTCAAAAGAGGAGAAGAAATTGCTCGGTCACTTCCCCAAGCAATCCAAAATTCTACTGTTGCTGTCCTTGTTTTCTCAAAAGACTATGCATCTTCCAGTTGGTGCCTTGACGAGCTTGCAGAGATCATCGAGTGTCACCGAACCTATGGACAGATCGTCATACCTATCTTTTACGAGGTAGATCCATCCCATTTAAGGAAACAATCCCATGATGTTGCTGCAGCTTTTGTTAAACACCAGCAAAATCCCAAGAATGCACACAAGATTCCAAGGTGGAGGGTTGCCTTGACCACTGCTGCCAATCTATCTGGGTTTAGCTCTAGGGAGTTCAGGTATGTTTTAGTTTGTATGGTCAATCCAAGTAAAGGGGTCGTTTACTTTTCATTCATTTAAATTGTGTCTTAATAATTTACAGGAATGATGATTTGCTTATTAACAAAATCGTTGAAGACATTTTAGAAAAGCTGACCCAATCCATGCCATGTGTTGATTTTGAGCACTTAGTTGGAATGAACTCGCGCATGAAGGAAATAAAAGAAGTATTTGCTATTAACCCATCCAAGACTCGTATTTTAGGAATTTGGGGGATGGGCGGGATTGGGAAAACTACCACCGCTGAAGTCATATATCACATGATGTCCCGTCAATTTCAAGGCTGTTGCTTTTTACATAATGTGAGACAAAATGCAGAAGTTGGTGGCATTGAGCAGTTACGGGGAAAGCTCATTTTAAAAGCATTAGGTAAAAAAGATTCCAAAAGATATACATTCAGTGCTGGTCCTTCACCATTTTTAATAAAAAGACTTGGTCGCAAGAAGATGTTAATTGTTCTTGATGATGTGAACAATTCACGACAAATAAAGTCTTTGATTGGAGATCCATGTTGGTTCGGTTCAGAAAGTATGATTCTTATTACTAGTAGAGATAAGCAAGTATTTGAAGGGAGGGTTGATTTTATATATGAAGTTAAACTATTAAATGATGATGAAGCCCTCCAACTTTTCAATAAAAGAGCCTTCAAGCAAAATTATCCGAGAGATGATTATGTGTCTTTGTCAAAATTGATTGTGAAATATGCACAAGGCAATCCTTTGGCTTTGGAAGTTTTAGGTTCTGCCCTAAATGGGAAAAATCATAAGGAGTGGGAAAGTGCATTGACTCAATTGTTAAAAGATGAAAAGAAAGAGATCCAACAAGTGCTAAAAATCAGTTACGATGGCTTAAGTAGAGTGGAGCAGGATATCTTTCTTGACATTGCATGTTTTTTCAAACATGGGCAAATATATGTTGAGGCCGATATTTTGAGGAAAATATACAAAGGCAGTGGGTTTGATATAGACATTACGTTAAGTGTTCTTGAAGACAAGTGCCTTATTACTTCAAAATATTCATTGAAAATGCATGATTTGTTACAAGAAATGGGAAAGGAAATCGTTCGACAAGAAGCTAATTATTCATACCAACGTAGTAGATTATGGGATCCTCAAGACATTTATGAAGTATTTGTGGGAAATAAGGTAAGACATTTAAAAATTATTATCTACTATTAATAGTCTTTTATAATTCTTGAATTATTAAAAAAAATTATTTATTGTTATAATAACTTATCTTTATATATTTCGGGTGTCTTTTTTTAGGAGGCTGAAGCTGTGAAAAGCATTGTTTTAGACTCATCTAAAATAAGAGAGATGAATTTAAATCCCCAAGTGTTCATGAAGATGCCCAATCTTAGATTTCTCTATTTCTATGGAGAAAGTAATCTACATTTCTCTCAAGGTCTTGATTATCTTCCTAATACGTTAAGGTACCTTAGGTGGGTTAAGTATCCGTTACAATCTTTTCCACCTAATTTCCACCGAGAGAATCTTGTGGTTCTTAGATTATATAACAGCAACATCAAACAATTTTGGAACAACGCCAACGTATGAAAATTGTATAATAAACAACTTAATTTACTATAATAACAGTTGAAAATATTGCTAGATTGGATTAATTATTTCTTTTGTTATTTTTGTTAATTACAGGAAAATTCAGTGATGCATCAACTTAAATACGGCATGTCGAGTATGATTGTTAATGGTTTCTGGAGATTGGCCAACTTAACATCCCTAAGTTTAGTAAAGAACCAAGGCATAACTGATCTTCCCAATAGTAGAAGTGGATTTCTGGAAGTTCTTGAATTTCTTGATCTTAGTGATTGCTCAAATTTGAATACATTTCCAGAAATTTCAAGCAACATAAAGCAGTTATTGTTAAATAGTACTGCTATAAAACAGGTACCTTCTTCATCAGTTGAACTCTTAAGCAAATTGAAGTCCTTAGAGATGTTAGGTTGTAGAGAGCTTGAAAACCTTCCAAGCAACTTTTTTAGCAAGTTAACATCTCTTGAATTTCTTAATCTGGTTGGGTGCTCACGCTTAAAGGTGCTTCCTGAAATCTTGGAGCCTATGGATAGTCTGAAGCATTTTTTTTTGGACACGGCAGCTATAAAGAAGTTGCCATCGTCTATCCACAATCTCAAAGGGCTTGAGCAATTTATTGAGATTAATTGGCGGTTGCTTGATTTTTACCCAGAAACAGCCTTTGAAGACTTCCATATATTGGGCGTGTCGGTGGAAGGCATACCTTTGTTACAAAATTTAAGCCTTTCCAATCGTAATTTGACGCCATTGCCTGAGGACTTAGGCTTTCCATCTTCAGTAAAATCTCTAATTTTGCGTGAAATTGATTTTAAGCAAATGCCTGCTACCATCGAAGAACTTTTACAGGTGAAATACCTTTATTTATACAATTGGGAAAGGTTTCTATTCTTACCTGAATTTCCATTGAGTCTCTCAGAGTTATGGGCCAACGGTTGTAGATCCCTAAAACAAATATCGACCCTTAAACAACTACACCTTTACTCACAAGAAGGTACCCGTACTTGTATGTTCGGTTTTTATAATTGCTTCATGTTGGATGAAGATGAATGTCAGGCGGTAGTAAATGCACTCTTGAGGCCTTATATAAGAAATCAAATGCAGGAATTATGGGTACGTAACTCTTTATCTCTTCCTCTTTCTTTATCTGGTTTCGTATAAGCATTAATTTGAATAGAAATTTCTACCTTTCAGGTGAATTTTTTCATGGTCTATCCAGGAAATAGAATACCGAAGTGGGTCAAGTATCAAAGCATGGGTGATTCCATTCGAATCCCCATTTCTTCTCATTGGTTCGATCATCTTTTTCTGGGATTTGCTTTCTTTCTGTGCCATGAAAATATCGAGTATCATGGCGGAGGAATGTTTAAGCTTAGTTATGATTGCTATATTACAGACTCATCGTTGCCAGCTACGATCTCCTGCTACCTCGTGCTCTGTTCCTGGGCGACTCTTGTTTGTTTGCCTGGTGGGAATCTTTTTTCTGCGTGCCAAGAATTACTGGACCTGTTGAGGTAAACTGGCCTGGTTAGGTTAGTCATTCCAGGAATAAAATCGCAAAAAATGTGCCGTCAGAGTCAACAACGGAGGGATCAGTTCTTGTTCTTGGTAGAAAAAGATTTGTCTGAAAGTATTCGGTCAAGATTAATATATGTCATTAGTTTCCTGTATTCCCCTCTGCTAGATGTTGTAAGAATCATAAATGTACATGTTTATGTATAAGCATCTATGGATTGCAAGTTGTTTTAATGTGGTTTTCAAGACTCAGCTTTTCTTCTTTGGTTACTGCCTCTATCTACGCATGCAAGGATTTAATAGTGTTCCAATTATTGCACAACTGTTAGCAACACATTACAAAGGTTGTTGATTCGAATTCAATGTAACTTCTCAAAATCCCATCATATTAACAATGGAGGCACCTGCAGTAAGGGATGTTCACACAAAGAAGAGAACCCCGAGTCTCCAGCATTAGTGCAGCAAACAATGGACCGGCTGGTATTCCATTTGGGAATTCATGTGATTATGAAATGAGTTCACAGAAATGAAACAAGAACAGTTGATTTCCATTGAAGTATTTACTGAAAAATTCATTTACAAGTAAACAGGAGGAAATATTCAGAGGACAAATCCAAAAAAGGTTAACCATGGCATTGGAAATCTCTCGGATGTTCCAAAAATGGAAAGGATAAAAAGATTATTTCATGCTGCTCATACCAACTGCAAGTATGAAGACTAAGGACAGGTGGAAATGTATCAACTTTAGCTACCTCATTCATCCAAACCGATTCATCACTATTTCTTACCCCTCACTCCAGTGAGCACCTGCAAAAAGGTTAGTGTAGATATTAGTTACCCTTAGATTTTCAAGCACAGTTCATCAATGGGCTCAGGAAACATTGCTCAAACTTGAATATGAATTCTCTTATTCTTTTCCTATTTCAGGGATGGAAAGTTAGGACGATTATTTATCTTCCATCTAACTTATATATTATCAGATACCAGATATCAAACTAATTTGAACTATTTTTTTAGGTGATCGAGATCGACATAGAAAATGATGGACAATCGTTAGAAATTAAATGAGGAACAAGTTCAAGTTTTATTTGATGCAATACATAAATCATCAATTACATATAATCCTTCTGTATCCTCCTTTCCTTTTCATCCATATCCACTCTTTACATCTTAAATTCATTAACTAATGCCCGTAATGTTCTTGACCAGATAAAGAAGAAAATCAAGCTTTGAGCAGAAAAGGGACAAGCAAGTAGAAACTGTTGCAGATTGTGTAGCCAACAGCACACGATTCCCAATGGTCATAAACAAAACTAAGATCGTTTCTGCATGCATAATCATCTCGTTCCTATGGGGTAGTAACGATTATAGTTCATGGGTGTCCGCAATGAACTATCAGGATCATTCATACGTCATAAAATAACTAACAAGGTGATGTGTAAGAACTCACATCACTCAGGGCAGGCTGTGGAACTTGCTTGCCTGATTCAAAAGAATCCAACATTGGTCTTACAACAGCTGGAAGGAAAAGACCTGAAATTTCACGAGAACTCCACGTTAATAACTAGTAAGAGACTTAAAAAAGAGTTAACTAACATCCATGTGTTGCAGATAATAACTTGTTAAGCGGCTTAAGAATTAGCATCCATGTGGTTTCTCCAGCCTCTGAAATCCCATGAAAATAGCACAAGGGCTACCAGTATTCATCATTCTACATATCAACATATTTCATAGAAGAACATGGGCTGGTGATCCATGCATTGCACAAATGAATGGCGTTTGGAGCAAATGGATTTCAGTTCCAGATTTGGCATCTGAGTAATATGTATCTGGTGATCAATCATCATTGCCTTGAAAAAGGCATCATAGTTACAGGAAGTAAATACCCTAATTATCCATGTCTTTTCTTAACCTATCTAGAATCCAAATGATCTTGAATGAGCAGAGATAAGATAATCCTCATGTCAAAAATCATCAATTGAATAAGAGAAACTGGGAATTTCGCCAACTTTGAAACATGTGAAACCAAGGCATTCATCATTGAACACATCAGATCCATAAACGCCTTCAAACATTTTACAAAATTAAACCAAAAATAAATAAGAGATTTTCGATTAATAGTATCGAATACATAGAGAGAATAAATAGAAAGGATGGATAGACAGACGAATGAAATTAACAAGAAAAGCGCACCAACGCCACCAATGAGGCAAGAAGCTGCTACGACAGGCTCTTGCACTACGAAAATCTTCAGTTTCTCCATCAAGGCCATTTTTTCTTCTGTTTCTGTTTTAAGGGATCACTCCAAAATTATCCTAGTCACATTTGCATGTGTCTACTGAAAACAGTCTTTTTATAATGTAAAGGTAAGGTTGCCTACTATCATACTCTTCCAAATCTTACGTACTATCATACTCTTCCAAATCCTACTTTATTGCGGGACTTCGGGATATGATGATGATGATGATGTTTATTAACTCCTCCTACTGATGTTGGGTTTTCCTCACATTGGGCCTTCTCACTCTCAATGCTCCTATATGAGGTCGCAATCGCAAGCCCGCAACAAGATGTTTATCACGAACTCTCACTGCAGGAAAAACTATCACGGAAGCTAGAGTCCTACTATCGCTGTCCTGAAAAATATATTGCAATGTTGGGTGAGTTTGCGAACTCAATGAG
>JANSVI020000027.1:56149-66204 GCA_025434765.2 Erythroxylum kapplerianum | reverse complement strand
ATTTTTAGAAGTTTCTGTTACTGTTTGGCATGATCATTAGTGGACAGAAACTTTGAGTGGCTTTTTGACTCCCTTAGAGGCCAAATTGATTTTTCTGTTCTTCATGAAAATTGTAGATTGTGTTTTGATCTTTCCATTGACACAAAGTATGGAATTTTTGGGAAATGGAATAGAAAGTTATGATTTATGGAAGTTGTATTGCTGTTTAAGGATGGCATTTTTTGGGCAGAAACTTTGAGTGAATTTTTGTCCCCTTTAAAGATGGAATTGGTTTTTGGGTCCTTCATGGAAGTTGTAGAGCTTCCTTTTAGCTTTTCATTGATACAAAATTTGTCAAATTTGGAGTTCGTTTTTAATAACTCATTGACATATTCTACTTTTGTTTCAATAAGGTTAGTTTGGTTATCTTATCCAACAAAAAAACTTGACAAATTTTATACAATTCATAATTAAAAGGATTCAAATATCATTCTTTGTGTAACTTATGATTATAATGTTGTTAATATAATCTAACCTATAGTGCCATAAACAAGATGGATTTTGGTCACTTAATTTAATTTTCTTATTATTTATAAATGATTAAAAAATGATCGAATCGGTTGATCTAACTGAAATAAATACGGACCGATCTGTATTCTGGTTTGGTTCATGTTTATAACCTCTACGAGAGAAAATCATATGGTTAAGCAAAAAATCGACTGGTTTCTTATAAAAATCGGTTAGCTTAGCTTTTTCTATAAAAAATTGGTTAAAGTCATCTAATATATGGGGCCTAGTCCTTGAAACAAGAGAATATGTCTGTTATTTAAATATATGGGGCTCAATAGATTGTCCTTGGCACCATCTGTTTTTAACATGTGTTAACTTATCATTAATGCAAAAGTCTTATTATAAAAAATTAGAAATGTTAACGAGCGTTTTTTAAAAATCTTTGAAATTTGTATTGAAAGTTTTTCTTTTTTATTCCATCACATAATCTTATTAATTAAATTTTTTTAAACTTACGTTTTTTATTTATATATTTACATTTTAATTAAAATTTTTGTTTTAAATTATTATTGCTAAAAATGAATAACTATTTCCATCCTCAAAAAAGTGCAAAATTTATTTAATCTCACTAATAAATTATTTATATTTTAATTTAAAATTTTAAAATTATTATTATTAAAAACTAATTATTTTTTCATAAATTTGATTAATAAATTGAATTATTAATTAATATATATAAGTAATCTTACTTAAGATAATTTAAGAATATGTTAAAAATATTTAAACTATGAAAAGACACGTTTAAAGGACATTAAAAACAAGTTAAAATAAAATTAGAATTCTTTCTATTGACTTTCTTTAAATATATTTCAACTTTTACTAATTTTTAAATAAATGATAATAAAGAAATACAATTTTATTTTAATTTTAATTTTAATTTTATATTAGATTCAAATTTAGTTTAAATGATTAGATTTATTATTAGTTTATCATACATTAATAGGTATTGTTAATGTATTTGTATTTCAATAAAGTATTTTATTTATACTATATTTTATACTTATTCTCATAATTTTTACTCCTTATTTATTATATTTGATTTTATAACCGTGTAATACCTGTTGAACCTTTAAATCTTTAACCTTTTCTTTAATCGGTTTAATATCCGATCCAATTTTTAAAACATTGTTATTTATGTTAAAGTTTGCCTCTTAACGTCTAATTAATTCAAATGGAGAAGCATCACATACCTTTGTTTGTCTATTTTATCATAAATTTACCCTTAATATTGATGCTCTTTTATTAATACTGTTAAAATTGTTATTGAAAAATACTATTAATTATGAAAAAAGAAATTTAAAATTTTTTAGTTAATAATGTTAGTTTTAATAGATTTGCAATGCTTTTTATAAGATAAATGGCTAGAAGTTGTAGAAGTCTCTATAAATATTGATTGTTGATTTTAATAGTTTTGACAAATTTGATAGGGTCTATGAACATTTGAATTTTCCATTTGATTCATGTGTATAGTATTTATGGTTATTATCATTCCCTTGATAATACCCTTATCATTCCTTTGAAGCTTGAAATCAAATCTCTCATATACAGACTTTATTGTATATAAAGTTACAAATATTTCAAATCCTTACTAGAATAGATAAGATCATAAATGTAATAGTAACAAATAGATTAAAAGTAACTAATATTAGTGAAAATTAAGAGAGATAAGGCTTAAATAGTTCAGACATATTAAGAGGATATACCTTGACGCTCCAGTGAGAAGATACAAGAAGATTATATTTAAGGGCTGTAAGAAAAAACAATGAAGGCCTACAAAAAACTAGGAAGAGGTGATTAAGAATAATATGACTTTGTTGAAACTTCCCGAGGATATGACACTGTAAGAGGAAAAAATGAAGACATAAGAAAAATTGGGAGGAGATGATCAAGAATGATATGACTTTGCTTAAACTTAATGAGGACATGACTCTTAATATAAATTAGGGATAGCAATGGGTCAAGCTAAGTCCAACCATGAGCTGACGACTTGTGGCTCGTCCCATCCTCATATTTTTAAATGAAAATTCTGACAAAATGATGTCATTGTATACCTTTCCATCAGCTCCAACTTGAGCCCGAGCTGTGGCCCAATTAGGTCAAGCAGTCTCGAACTGTGGCCTGGTCAACTTGAGTTGTGTGGGCTAAGCCATATTTGTCATCTATATATAAAACTTTGGCGTACTAGGATAAGGGTAAAATATCTCATATAAAGATATTCTTTTCCTTCTCATTTGAAACATTTTTCTTTAAGACTTATGTCTTGTATTTAGCTTAAACTTTTAACCTAAATATTTTCTTATTTAGCTTAAATATGTATTTGTAATAACTTGTTTGATTTATTTATTTACATGTCTCCTTCTTTCTTTGTGTATTTATTTACTTATTTTATTTTTATTCTTATTTTTAATCTTGCTCTATATCTATTGTAACGTTGATATATATATATATATATATACACATATTTATTTGTTTGCTTGTTAATTTTTGTATTTATTATTAGTATTATTATCTTTTATGTTTGTTTTATTATTACTTTATTATTTTATATATTTTATGAGGGTCTGTAGAAAAATAACTTATCTACTAATTAAGGATAAGATTGCATAATTATAAACCTTCTCGGATCTCTCGATCAATAGGACTGTTAATGGATTATTGTAGTTGTTAATGTTTACCATCATTATCATGACATTTCGCTCCTTTCATCAAAAAAAGAAATCATCTTACCATCCCCGCGTGGAATCACTTGTTGGTAATATAGTTTCCCCTACAAAATAATAGTACCAATATAAGCAATTATTCCTATTACATTCATCAAATATAAAGTTTGTTGATAATGATCGGGAGACTTATGTCACAGTTTAAAAATAACTCTATCGGAGCAGCGTGGTATACAAACTTCATTTTTAATAGCTACATAAAAGTCTCCACTGTAGGGTCGAATAGCAGTGCTTGTTTTAGCTTCACATGTCAACTATTCCATACAAAATAAGGCAACAAGACGGGAAGTACTATATATAAATGTTATTCGGCAATTCGAGCAGTCAGCTCAAAGCAACGCAATTCGTTCCACCACCAAACTCTACAACGATTCGAGTCCTTGTATTACCTACAAATACCATATAACATTGATGATCATGGATAAATGAACATACGCAAGATGGATATATGCGAGAGCAAAGTTGAGCAAATACCTCATAATTTCAATTCTAGTCACAAACAGCCTCAGCACTACCGTACTCAAGGATACTTTATCTGTGGTAATTAACAAGCCTTGAACTTGTATTATGGACGTCTTTGGGCAATGAGTCTCACGAACTGACTAAAGATTGGTCTTTCTTATCTTGCATAAAGCTATATCAAAGAATAAGATAAGATTCCTATTCTTTAAATTCAATCAATTTTGAAATGACTAACTGAGAATCATAACTAAAACCTATTGAACTAATTCACAAAAAAAGTATTTAGAATAAGCAGAGACAACTCCCACACAAGTATTGTATACAAGACCGACCAGTAAGAATCGCAACACGTTAGTGATCTCACCGTAGAGCGTGTGCTTATGTGTTACCTCAAAACCAAAACGAAGGTGGGATCAGCAAGCTATAGAGAAAATGCGAAAGGAGAGACATTAGACATGGTGGTGAGTCGATCGGTGCATCCTATGCTGCAGACACGAATTTCAACCCATCGAACAGTGAATTTACCCAAAATGAGAGAATTCAATGCAATGTGTATGCCGCTTAGCATTTGCTGAGGCTTCTCTATTGGTGACCCAGTGTGAATATGAAATTGTGACTGTGGCTCCTTGTACAGGTCAAATATGCTAGAAACATGCCAGTACCAATAATTAACTTTAGGAAGTTAGGACCAACGACATGAGGGTACCAGTAAAATTGCAAAAGAGAGAATGATGAATATAATTACGGTCTCAACATTTCTTTTATGCCAAAAATAAATGCGCCAGGTGATCTTCGGTTCATGTAAAGTTGCAGCATACAACAGCTGCAAGGATTAGAGATTTGAGAATATCATTTGGAAGAAATTAATATGCTTCCTTAGACTTCTTCTATGCAGGATCCATCTTTCTTTGATGTCAAGTGAATTACTCCTTGGTTCATCATCTACATCCTGGTTTGATTCATTGCGTTTTGCAGAATTCATAGCTTTGAAATAGCCTCTAATCCTGGCAGTGTAGAAGATAAATGCTTATAGAGTAATCTGCTCTGTTTTCACTTATCATCAACCATAACATGTACTGAAATCGTGGTTGACCACAAAAAAACTTCCATTTGGCTGCTTGTGCTACCTCAACCACCAGTCTATGACCGTCATCAAGCAAAACTTTTCTGGATATTATTACCTGTATCGAGAAGGAGCCCGAATCTTCAAATTCAGAACTTAGTTGCAAAACAAGTGTGGTGACAATAGAAGCAAACATATAAAATCAATCCTAACAAGAAAATATCAATACAGCATCTGTAGTTCACACTTACCAAACTGCATACAATTGTTTAAGGGTTTGATCTTACCAGTATAAAGGAACTAGAGGATGAATAACGTTCAACTTACCTTGATATTTTTGAAAACTCTCCTGTTATCAGGGTCATTCTCAACGTTGCAAATAGCATCAGGAGGCTAACTGATATTACACCGACGTTGCACAGAGAACTTTTTTAAGTACATTGACCTGTCAAGAATAAAATCAGTTTCCAGCTGTACCGAGACTTAATTAACCCCACAAGATAATACCAAAAAGTAAAATGTAACATATTCAGGATCATAGAGCTCCTTAAATACCCAAATTTCCAACATGTATGCTCTGCTGTTGAGCTGTAATCCGGGAATTCTTACATGGCATATGACCAAGATATGCACCATAACTCATCACACAAAAAAACCTCAATTTCAAAGGAAAATGAATACGAAATGGATGTAGCAATATGAATGGATCCATAGCTTCAAAAGCAAAAAACTGTCATTTCTTCTCACTAATCAAAGAATCTAAGGAAAGGAAGCACATTTTCACAAAACAATTCTCTTACTTTTATTTGGGGAGGTTGATCAGTACAGGAAGGATTTCCTTTCCAAACTTGTAATTGCTTCTCCAGGTTGATTCCTAAAGCAGCAGAGTGCAGACCTTCAACTTTTGAGAAATGTTGTGCTTTAACATGCCCCATTTGACCGTTTTCCTTTGGATGACAAGAAGTCTTTATTAACTTGGTTAGGTTCCATTTCAAGGGCCTTTGCCACACTCAGTTGAACTTCTAAGCTGGAAAATGCAACAGAAGAGTATAAGTCCACATGCATCCAGTTCAGAAACAAAATCCATTATCTAGTGCAAGACCAGTCAAAAATTCAATTAACAAATGAAATAAAGAAAATTGTGGAGTATTGTAGGTTGTCTAATGCAAATATACCCATACCCATTCCCAATCAAAACTCAGTTTTGATTAAGGCTATTATGGACGAACCTTCCACATAAGCAATAATACATAGTTCCCAGTGAAAAACTAAGTTCTTTCTAACAACATTAATACCTGAATTTTGTGTATGCTCTCACACTGGATCTGTCTCTCTCTAGAAACTGTTTGTTGCAACCTTAAAATGCACAAGAAGCAGAGCAAAAGACAATACAATCCACCCAGCTTTTCTCTCTCTCTCTCTCTCTCTCTATGCGCGTGTGTGTGTGTGGAACAAAAAGAAGAAAGTTAGGGTGTGAGAATCAGGTATTAGATTCGAAAGGCTGTACCCTACCTCTTGCTTTGCACTCTTGTTAAATACTAGGGGCTTGAGAGTAGCATGCCTGGTATGGATTGCACTTTTCGCCCCACTTTGACAAATCCATCTTCAATAGATTATAGTGTGTAAGTTCTTGGGAGCTGAAGTTCATTCCGGTAACACCAAAGTTCAAATCAATGGGGCACAGGTTATGGAAGAGTTCTTCTTCAATACTTTCCATTTTGTCACCACAAGTCCTCACTTCTTTATGCAATTTTGAAATCATTAAGGCAGATGAATGATTATTTTGGTCATAGATATCTTCCTTGGGGTCCTCAACAGAGCAGTCACCCCCATGTGGATGATATGAAACGAAAGAATTTGGTTTTCCAGAATCATCCCAAAAATTATCTCTCTCATCAGCAAGGGAGACAGCATTGCTTGCATTTTGCTCCGACAAAAAATCTAAGATATTCAATTCCCTTGCTACTTTCAAAACTTCATTGCGTCGTGCAGTAAGTTCCTCCTCAAATGAAAATAAGTCCATTTGTTCCTTTGAATTAGAATGGCCTTTACGGAACTCATGAAGTATGAGTAAAATGGGAACAGGAAGGACTGGACCAACAAGATTGTCACTAGGCTGCACCTTAGGTGACCACTTAGTGCTGCAACTTGAAGGCTTCCTTATAAAAAATGGAGGCAACTGAGGTTGGTCTGGAACAACTAAAACCTCCAGAGGGAGCTTTTTCTTGTCCAAAAGCACCTCTAGAAACTCAGAATAGCTAGAAAAGGCAAGCTGTAGGAGTTCCACTGGCAAACCTGTCCACAGTCTCCTCAAAACAACTTCATGTATACTAGCTGGCAAATTAATATCGTTGAAAACAATATCAATGGCAGGGGGAGCTCTAGACAGACTGAAGTTAAAAATCCTCAACTTCTCACATAATACTTTGTGAGAGTCTACACCAAAGGAATCTTTCTTCCAAGAACCCTTGCTAGGCCTCGTCATGTTCGAATTCAAGAGTTGAAAAAGATTTCCATTCATATATGCCACAAGATATGCCAGTTCCACATACTTAAATTTCCTAGGGAATTTGGAATCTTCAAAACCCACGGAGAGGAGAAAATTGTCCTCCAAAGAAAGTGTTAAATCACTATGGGATGCTTCATTTTTTTTAACTAAATCCCATGAAGCCACGTACCTCTGTAATTCAAGCTTTCCGGATGACATCAACCTAATCAGCGTAAATCCACCAAATTCATCTGGCTCAAAAATTAAGGAAGATAGATCACTGCTTAAAATGCCAAAGCCCAAAACTAAATCTTTCTTCTGCTGCCAATCAATCCATATGGGAAGGTAATCCTTAGAAAACTCTTCTCTTACTAGACAAGCCCCACATCGACATTCATGACCTGACAATAAAAGATCTGATGGTAGCTCCCATGCATAAAAGGATTTTGAAAATTTTGAAATTTCTGAAGCCATTGATCCTTCAGGTGTAGGTAGAGATGGTCCATAGCAAAAGAGACCGAACTCACAATTCCAAAATGATCCCAATATAATGCCAAAACCAGTTTCAGTAGCCCATTCATTTTTATTATACCTTGAGTTTGCCCTCAATTCTGACAATCTAAACACATGGACATAACAAGGTTTATCTAAACCATGCTGCCATTGCAATAACGGCATTAAAGGCTTGCGCACATCACAAACAACCAACATATTATCAGAAGCCAGTACAAAATGAAACTGATCAGAAATTGCCCTAGAAAAAGTGATAAACTCTTCCTTTTCAACTGGAGCATACACACCAAACATATCAATATTTGCTAAACATGTCAAATTACATTCATCAAACCTACAATCAACTAGAAAAACCATATCAGAACGTGCAACAACAAAAATCCTAGGATGCCAACTGAACTCACAACCCAACCATTTACAATTACTTGAATTTGCGTAGCTTCCCCAAGATACTTTCAACTTAGTTCCTGTATAATAGGTGTTATAACTCTCAGATTCCAAATCAAACAAATACAATCCCCCATTCTCCGTCAAAACCAGACTCTCTTCAGGTATGTGATGACTCCAACAAGCACTCAAAATTGAACAACTCTTAAAACTCTTGCAGCCCATATACCCCAGCACAGGCACTTCATCAACCCCACTAACTTTAACACAAAACCAATGCACAGAATACAGGGTATAAACCAACAAATACCCAATACAACCTAAATCCTCAGTCGGGTTGACCAAGATTCTGACAATCCTTTCACTCAAACTCTTTCTGGCTGTAAAAATACCACCATCGTGATCCCTCATAGCAACCAAGTTCTTATCTTTAACCGAAACCACTAAGAACCCAACTTGCTCATTGTTGCTTCCAGTTGGAAAGAACACAATAACAGAATTCCCATTTGGGTAATGAAGGAGTTGCAGGCGATTGTGGTAAAACATAGAAGCTGCATCGTTGAGCTGTTGGGGGCCAAGTAATGAACCAACTGAAAAGGAAACTGAGGTAGGAACAGGAAAATCTGAACTAGAAAGAAACCGAGATAGAGAAAAGTGGGGAGGAGGATTGAGGAGTTGAGGCGAGAGAGAGGAAGAATTGAAGAGTTGGGTTAGAGATTGAGGACATGGATTGAAGAGAAGAGGACCCAATATTGCATTTAATGAAGGACCTGAGAGTAGGAAAGGTGCTCCAAAAACACTACCAATTGGGAAAAGAGACTTCCAATCCTCAGAATTGTTCATTCTTAGAGATACGTATACAGCCGGCAACTTATGTGAGCTGCATTTATCTTCTTAGTAGCATCATCAATTGGAAATCCTGAAACAACTACTAATGACGAATAAGATATGTATCTAAATGAAAGTAAAAGAAGACAATGTAATTCATAAGTAGCAGCTAGAGGGTGATACAAGAATTGATTAACCATCTTATATTTGACATCGTCTTTTTCTCTTGAAGAAATTATATTCGATTAACGAAGCAAAAAGAGACAAAAAAAAAGGGGATAAAAGTAGTAGCAAACTTAAGAGGCATATTAAAAACATATAGTAGTTTCTCGTATTTACATCTTTCTTATTATAAAAATAGATTTATTGTAAAAAAATAAAAAAAAATAATTAAATAATCATGTACAGTTTCACGTTATGATGATTATACCCTTAGAAATCAAATTGCTTTAAACATGGAATGTTCCATTGGAGACTAGAGATTAAAGAATTAAAATATTAATCTAACCTAATGTGCACAAGTGAATGAGTAAATTTTAAATTTTAATTTAGTCATGCAATTTCGACAATCCAAGACATTTAATAAATTAATCGTAAAAAATCAACTAACTAGTTTCTACTTGTTTCTTTTTACTCTTAAAAGCAATTATATAAGTGTTAAGTTCACTCAGTAATCAATTGAATTAAATAAAAAATAATATCTCAAATAATCAAATCATCATAACTAAAATAGAATTCAACGATTAATCCTAAATTAAGCATCAAAAAATCAGAAACAAAAAGAGTAGGGGTTTATGGCAAATTCATTGAATTTTTCTCCCTTCACAAGCCTCAGACGAACCTTAAAAAGTGTGTGATTTCTTCTCCACTATTACGAATCAGCTCGATTTTAATGGATTTATGGCTTTCCAAACACTCCCGACGCTCTTCGCTAAGATTCCTGGCTTTGACCCGCTTTTAAAGAATGACAAGAACTCTTGAAGCTCTCAGCCTTCGCATCTGGTTGCTGCTTATTTTTCTCCTTCCACGGTTGCCTTTGTATAGC
>JANSVI020000020.1:217482-229658 GCA_025434765.2 Erythroxylum kapplerianum | reverse complement strand
CACAAGACCCTCTTTCAACTTCCTACTCATGTACAACACGTCCACTGCCATGCAACACAGTAGCCTCCACTGAAGCAAGACAGTCTCACCCATAAAGCAGCATCCACTTTCGGATATAAGCTTCCACGCAACATTCACCAACGCAGAAGCCACGAAAGGAGAGGGAATAGCATTTTATTTTACTGCTGATTTAGAGTTGTGCTCTTCATTTATAATTGATTCCTTATGAAGTTGTCTAGCGTTTATATTTTTAAATTGTTTGGCATGATGATTTGTGGCTAGAATTTTAATTTCTCTTAGGGATTTGATGTTTTGTGATGCTTTAATTGTGAATTTTGTTGGAATCCATGACTGAAAATTTATATACTTGTTGATTTTTCATTAGGTTTATTTGTTATTCCTTTGGGTTACTGGAAATTGCCTTGGTATAAATTTGCCTTTGGAAAAAGGGAATTTTTGTTAGAAGATTAAAGAAAATTTTGACTAGGATTTTCTTGTGAGTTGCGAGACCTAACAAACTTAGGAGGTGAAAATTGAAGGTTTGGAACTTAAGAAAATGTAGGAAGAACTTAAGTAAGGGATTACTAAGTGACATCTAGAGTAGATAAATTAATTTATCTTTGGAAAAAGAGGATTAATTACTCTTAAAATTCACCTACAAGATTAGAATATTTCAGTTGCGGAGGATAGCTAATTCAATATTAAGGTTTACAAAAATATCATTCCCTAAGAGAAATTCATTTCTTGTTGAAGTGTATACTTTTAATTAGTCAATTGTTGCAATCTTTTCTTAATTAGTTACTTCACAAATTTGTCATATTCATATTTAGTTTGGTCGCATTGAATTGAGTAGTTGTTTAGAAATTTATTTAAGTTATTTTGTTTTAAAAAAGAAAAAAACTTATATTAATTTTAATTATTACTCACTTTGACAACCGTGCACTTGCGGATCACGAATAAAAGCCCTTGTCACGTGGCAGTGTCATGTCAGTAAAGATAATGATGAGATTAATGTCAGGCTAGAATTGAAAAAAAATTGAAAGTTTAGGCATTTTATTTTTATTTTTTAAAGCACAATCTATAGTTGAAACTTTGATGAAATTTAGGGATTTTTTTTATAATTAACCCTTAAGAATTTCAATTGATTAATATAAATTGAGATTTTATAATTTAGCTATACATAAAATGTACATATATTGATGGAATGAATCAAATGACATCAAATTCATTAATGAAGGAGGATAGGAATATAGGAAATGAAAGAAAAAATTATAATTGAAATGAGAAATTCATTTAATTGAAGTTATGAATTTCAATTGATTAACAAAAATTGAGATTTTATAATGAATTAATATATAAAAAATAAAAATATTGATAAAATAAATAAGATGAAACCAAATTCATTAATGAAGAAGGATAGGATTATAGGAAATGAAAAAAATATAATTGAAGTGAAAATTTCAATTAATTGAAGTTATTAATTTCAATTGATTAATAGAAATTGATATTTTATAATGAATGAATCTATAAAATGTAGATATATTGATAAAATAAATAATATGAAATCAAATTCATTAATGAATAATGCTAGGATCATAGGAAACGAAAGAAAAAAAATATTATAATTGAAGTGAGAAATTTAATTAATTAAACTTACTAATTTCAATTGATTAATAAAGATTGACATTTTATAATGAATGAAGATATATAACATACATATATTGATAAAATAAATAAGATGAAATTAAATTCACTAATGAAGGAGGATAGAATTATAGGAAAATAAGGAAAATATCATAATTAAAGTGAGAAATTAAATTAATTGAAGTTATGAATTTTAATTGATTAATTCAAA
Source organism: Erythroxylum kapplerianum (assembly GCA_025434765.2). NCBI lineage: Eukaryota > Viridiplantae > Streptophyta > Magnoliopsida > Malpighiales > Erythroxylaceae > Erythroxylum > Erythroxylum kapplerianum. The sequence goes on along the minus strand of JANSVI020000020.1, from coordinate 227,803 downwards.
TTGCGATTTTATAATTGATGAATACATAAAATGTACAAATATTGATAGAATGAATCAAATGACATCAAATTCATTAATGAAAGAAGATAGGATTATAGGAAAGTAATGGAAAATATTATAATTGAAGTAATCAATTCAATTAATTGAAGTTACAAATTTCAATTGATTAATAAAAATTGAGCTTTTATAATCAATGGATATATAAAAACTTGCATATATTGATAAAATGAATAAAATAAAACTAAATTTATCAATAAAGGAGGATAAGATTATGGGAAATGAAAGAAAAATATTACAATTAAAGTGATTAATTGAATTAATTAAAGTTACAATTTTTAATTGGATAATAATATTAAGTCAAGAGGACTTCACTACTATTAATTTTGATGACAATCAAATAATAATAATCTTAGAAATGTATAAACTATTTTAATGAGTTTGTTAAGTGTGCAGATAAATGCAAGTAATACTTAGTCAGCATAAGACGAAGTTCAACTTAAGACAAAGTTGAATCGTAAGACGAAGTCGAAGCATAAGACGAAGTTCAACATAAGACAAAGTTGAAGTGTAAGATGAAGTCGAAGCATAAGATGAAGTTTATCATAAGATGATGTTGACGCATAAGATAAAGTTGAAGCGTAAGATGAAGCGCAGCATGAGATGAAGTCACAACATAAGATGAAGCGGAGCGTGAGACAAAGTCGCAACATAAGACGAAGCGAAACGTGAGATGAAGTGCAACATGAGACGACGCGATATATAAGACGAAGCGAAACATAAGATGAAGCAAAATAATAGACGAAATATAGTAATAGAAAAAAAGTTATTCCAGTCGATACAAAAGGAAGACATGCTAGAACGACAGTCAGAAATTATTTGGAGTTAGTTGTAAGACTCAACTAATAACTGTTTCTAGAAGATTCAAGAAGCGATTATCAAAAAGACGATTAGAGACTTAGGCTATAAATATTAGTTCGAGTCGAAAACTACATATATACATATACGAATATATACAGAGATATAGATAGAGAATTACTTGTGAACGTTTTAATATTAGAAAAAATTCTGTATTCAGAGTGCAAAAGAAATGAGCAAACACATCTGTAACATGAAACTGATGTATTGATAAAATGAATAAGATGAACTCAAATTCATTAATGAAGGAGGATATGATTATAAGGAATAAAAGAAAAATTATAATTGAAGTGAGAAATTCACTTAATTGAAGTTACAAATTTCAAATTGTAATTATGAATTTTAATTGATTAATAAAAAATATTTTATAATAAAAATATATAAAACATACGTATATTGATAAAATAATTTTATTAATGAAGGATGATGGGATTATAAGAAATGAAAAAATATAATTGAAGTTAGAAATTCAATTAATTGAAGCTACACATTTCAATTTATTAATAAAAATTTAGATTTTATAATTAATAAATATATAAATGTTCATATATTGATAAAATGAATAAGATGAAAACAATTTTATTAATGAAGGATGATAGGATTATAGAAAATGCAAAAATAATATAATTAAAGTAAAAAATTCAATTAATTGAGATTACAAATTTTAATTGATTAATACAAATTAAGATTTTACAATGACTAAATTTATAAAATATAAATATATTAATAAAATAAATAAGATAAAACGAAATTTACTAATGAATGATAAGATTATAGGACATGAAAGAAAAATATTATAATTAAAATAAGAAATCCAATTAATTGAAGTTAGAAATTTCAATTGATCAATAAAATCAAGAGATTTTATTTATATTGATAACATAAATAATATGAGACTAATTTACTAGGAAGGCGAATATGATTTTAGGAAATGAAATAACAATATTATAATTAAATCAATTAATTGAATTTACAAGTTTTAGTTGATTAATTAAAATTAAAATTTTATAATAAATAAATATATAAAATATACATATGAGGATAAAATGAATAAAATGAAACAGAATTTATTAATATAAAAAAGGGTTATAGAAAATAAAAAATTACAATTAAGGTAATCAATTCTAACTAATTTACGTTACGAATTTCAATTACTCTCTCTTTAATTGACAGGTTGTACGACTGATTGTCTTCATAAATAATGTCATATATTTATAATAAATAAAAAATTTTAGGGAACAAGAAGTAAACATAACATGCACATCAAACTAAATGTTGGAACTCTTAATTTGTGGAAAACTTTTGGTGGACGTCACGAGTTCTCGTCCCATCTCTGATAACGCGCCTTAGTAAAATTTTAGTGGGTATTTCGTGAATCACCGACTCATGTTCAGTTCTTGTACTAAAGTATAATATTTTCGCTTAAGACTATTAACTATGATAACTTCAAGCATTGGGTCATGAAGTAGCCAGTTCCAATACATGTATCAGATACATGCCTATTTTGCTACATCTGACACAAACTGTTTGGAAATTAGCAACTGTCACGCCAACTTAATTAGTTTGAAGAAGTTCAACTAAGCACATATACATATATATATATATGGAACTATAGACAATTAAAGTAGCTAGACAGCAGAACGAAAGAATCGACTTAAAACACCACGTAGCCGCCATAAGCTGATCCAATTGGTGAGGAGTTGAACTATCAGTGAACAAAATTTCTTACCAACCAGCATTTGGTCTCTGCCATTTTGGCGTTTTCCACTTCCCAAATCAATATAAGACCACCACAATTGGGAAAAAACACAACAATCACAAGAAACACTAATATCATTTGCCAATATTTCAACAAGTTGCAGTTCTCTCCTCCATCTTCTGCTCCAATCCATGGCCAATCTTCGCTTCCCATCCATAATTTTACTTCTACTACTACTCAACTTGTCATTGATGAGCTCATATGCTATCCGGGTGAACACCCGCAATCTTCTCGAAGCAACATTGCCACAGATACCTGAGCTTCCAAAGCCTGAGATACCAGAAATTCCTAAACCTGAGTTACCGGAACTTCCAAAGCCTGAACTGCCAGAACTTCCCAAATTTGAAGTTCCAACATTACCAGAAATTCCAAAACCTGAAATCCCAGCTTTACCAAAGCCTGAATTGCCAGAAATTCCAAAGCCAGAAGTCCCCAAGTTGCCTGAATTGCCCAAGCCTACACTCCCAGAAATTCCAAAACTTGAAGTGCCAACTTTGCCAAAACCTGAGTTGCCGGAAATTCCAAAGCCAGAAGTCTCCAAGTTGCCTTGAATTGCCCAAGCCCACACTCCCAACAAAACCAGGTCTTCCAATTCTCGACGATGTCGTCAATCCGGCCCAAGCGACTTCTAATCACCCTTAACTAAATTTCTAGTGCTGATGTCGCCAGCTAAACTTTCAGTTATTTGTTAATGATGTTGTAGATTATGGGGTGGGACTTCAGTTTGAGAGTTTCTCTTTAAGTGTATGGTTTGATGTATTGTTTCTGCTATTATTATGTATTTTCTTCACTATTTTATAATGAATTTAGTTTGATAAGTTAGTCTTTAATAATATTTTATAAGTTATCATTTATAGAAGAAAAGGCTATAAATAGCTAGGTTTGGAACTAAAACAAATACTAATTTTGTTAGTTCTATCTCACAATTTCAAATTTCATTTATTTAACTATATACTTTCCTCCTAAAGAACTTTAATTATCTCCACAAATATATATATTCAAAATTTTAGCATATTCAAAATTATAAAATTTAATATGGTGAATAGATACCTTTTGGTTTAAAGTATTTATTAGCAAGCGATCTATAATAACAGATTGCTAATCTTACAAATTGTTGACAAGATAAGCTGATGGAGAGCAAAACTTAGTTACAACGAATGCATAGCAAATGTGAGTTTTAGGAGCAAATAAATGGTCATTTGATCAGTATCTAGTCAGAATGTTAATTAAAGCATTTTCTTTTATAGAAATTAATTTGAAAATTATCAGTTTATTTTGGTTTGAACTTTATAGGATTTATTTTAATTATAAATTAAGTTTATAATAAGTTTTAGTAATGTGCTATTTCTACTTACAGGACACATAAAATGCTATCTTATTTATTCTAATCTAAATCATTTTGCAATGATTATCGTAAATCATCGCAAAAAAATTCATTAAACAACAATTTCGTCACAAAATGTCTAATTAAAAGGTTACTTTTGGCGAAAACATACATTTGTTATAGTGCAATTTATAACATTCAATTGAAACATGTACGGTAAATAGCTCCTCGAAAGAAGTATTTTAAGTCGATAGAAGTTAGGAACTCCATACTTGATTTAACCTTGTCACTCTAGTTATTGTTCTCTCTAACTATTAATCTGCCCAAATACGAATATAAAACTTTTGATATAGGAGTCATTACCATAAAATCTCAAAGAGAGTTTAACACCTAGAAAAAAAACAATAACTCGTATAAAAAGAAGATTACAGCTCAGAAAATGAAAAGACAAATCCAAATAAAATCATCTTCATCAGAAATAGATTTTTCTATTAAAAAATAAAAGAACTATAAATAATGCATAGATACTTACAATTTACAAGTAGTTAGCAACATTAAATGATGGAGGTTAGGGCTTTTGAGAAAAGGAAGAAAATTTTAATTAAATTAAAAATATATAATAAAATTCTTAAATGATTGTATATAGATTAATTAAGAAGTTAAGATTATGATGTGGTGTCGAAAAAGGATTTGGATTCATAGAACCGTAGCTTTTCGTCATTGTGCTCAATCTCTTTTGTACATATATAAATAATTTTTTAGATCAGTATAGCATTGTGTTAAAATCATGTTGATATTGTATATTTAATGTTCATTGATTGTTTGTGAAATTTCATCATCCAGTAATTGAGCCTCTTTTATAACCCTTGAAACTTTTTTTTAAAATTCTTTTCTATTTTCCCCTTTTTATGCTAGCCGTGGGATAGTATACCCATTTTATGATTTTTTTGTTAATTATGGAAAATTGTTATTAGAGGCACATATAATCTGTATATCTTTCATAATCATAATTATATATGTTTCTTGGGCAAATTTCATAATCATAATTAGAGGCTTATTATTTTTTAGAATTTATTTTCTCCTGTTTTTATTTAAATTAATGTTATAGATCCCTTAGAAATTTATAAAGGGATAAAATATCGAACTCACGGGTTGAAGTTGGATTATAGATCCTTTTATAGGTTTAACGTAGACAAAATGACGAATTAATTCTTAAGAGAATTTTTTATAAAAAATATTATTATTGAAAAGGCACATTTTATTTACAATTATACTGCTAAATTGAATGTTTTATTCATTTAATTTGATAATTTTCCTAATTTTGGATAAATTTACATGTTAATTTTAATTAGTTACTATTTCTTGGTCAAAGAGTTAGTTCATAAGCTCCCCTAGACCCCCAAACAAAAGCTTCGTCACATGACATTGTAAAACTATAAACATACCCCTTGTTAACCCTCAAATAGGATAGAAGAAAGTTGTTCAGGAGAGTACAAAGAGTAATTTTCAACATATGTCACCAACTTGCTTAGATAGAGAAGTTATAGTGGCTTCAAATATCAAAGTGTTAATGAAATCTTAAACCTCAACAACCTATGGTTAATAGTTAGGCACATAAAATATGAAAAGGGAAAGGTTTACCTGGGTTTTACTTTTTTTTTTTAATATTTGTTCTCTTTAAGTATTCAAGTGATGTAGGAGCTAAAGAACTTATGGGGGCAGCGCCTCAACACATAAAATTTCCTATTACTTCTTCAGCCTTGGAGACCAGGTGTTAGTCATGAGAACATTAGGTAAGAAAACATACCCTTTTGGATTAAATTTCACAGCGTGCCTTTAGAATAATGATCCACTAAGAACCTGAGCTTGCTTGTAACCTAAATCAAAAAATCAGTGAGTATGGATAAAACGATAGCTTTGAGGAGGAGATTTGGGCTTGCAAGATTGTACGTTAATAAGGAACTTTATAAGGTTCTACATCATTCCATTCTGATAATGGGACTAAAAGAGTGGAACACTCTAATTGAAGATTTAGTTAAAATTTTGTACCAGCAGAAGCCCTCCCTGAAGCTCCAAGGCAAATAGTGGAAAACTATTGGTATTAAATTTGTTTGGGAGATTTTAATGAACTAAGGGGTTAAATCCTCTAATGAATGAGATACAGGAGTTCAAAGGAAATGAAGGGCCAACAGAGAAAATGTTGAAAGCTCAAAAGAACAAATGGAAAATGATGTTCAAGTGGAAAGTTATGCAGACATATCCAATAATTAGTGTAGGGATAAACAATGACAAATCTAAGAATGAAGATGGGGATTGAATAATAATAGGTTCAAGATTAATGAGCCTTAAGATTATATAGACTTGACTAATGCCTCTTCAATAAGAGAAGGAAATAATGAAGGAAACAATTAGGATTTTAAGTTTGATTGTAGAAGGAAGTCATAGATAAGAAAAAAGCGTAAGGGACTACAATTAAAACTCATTGAATGTTATTAATTGTATGGAAAGTTAGGGTTATAAATTAGCCAAGAAAACCATAAAAGGATATATTTTAGAGAATAAGCCAAGTGACATTGGCATGCTATAAACCAAGTTAAATATGGAGAATTTTTTAAAGCTGAAGTTTGTATCCAATCATTATAACCATCATTAGTCATATTATCATTGTTTTTGACACTACAGCATTAAAAGTGGAGGTCCTCAATACTAGTGATCAATATATGCATTTTTAGTGACTTTATTCCTTGAAAGAACCAAGCTAGCAGTCACTTATGTATATGGCTCGGACTATGGGTTTCAAAAAAATTATTAGGGAATAGTCTTTAAAGGATTCATCAAATTATTTAGGAACCTAAGATTATTCTAGTAGACTTTAATAGCATTATGTTTGTATCAAAAGCAGAAACAGTTGCTTAAGAAGTTTTTCACGTGATCTAAGAGAGTGTGATGAAGAGCTGAAGGTATCAAACCTGAAGTTTAAGGGTTGTTATACTCTTTATGCAATAAACAAGTTTCTACATTATATTTTGAGGGTTGTTATTACTCTTGAGCAACAAACAGGCCCCTTTCAAGTATTTGGGACTTCCCTACCTATAAGGAGACTTCAACTTAATGCATACATTCCCTCAATCGAGAAGAGACAAAAGAGGCTTATATTATAGTGCAATAAGATATTGTCTTATATTGGGAGGCTCTAATTGATTAATTTAGTGCTTAGGTTTCTACATGTCTATTATACTTCTCATTTTCATTGCCATATCTATTATCAAATCAATAGAGAAGCTAATTAGGAGTTCTATGGAATGGAGAAGGGAAATACTAAGAAAAAGTGAGATGGAGTGAGATTTGTAAACTACTATTAGAGGGGAGCTTAGAAATTATATCAATAAATTTTTCTACCAATTTGTTGATGGGAAAAAGAATATGGAGAATCCTAGTTTAAAAGGAGTCATTATCTACATTCTAAAGGGTAAAAGCTTATGAGAAACAAATAATAGAATAACTTTCTCATGTTTCTTTTCCTAGTTCTTAAAGTTAAGGGGAAATTTTTCATAAAATATCAGAACTCAAGTTGGGAATAGGAAATCAATATCTCTTTACATTGATAATTGGTGTTTGACAGTGCCTTTTCATAATAACCAAATATATTTGTCACTATTGCATAGATTTCCAAAGAACTCTAAGGTGGAAATAGAATTCATGCATATGTTACCAATTTGGAACCCATATATAAGAAAGAAGATGAATATGTGTTGGACCCCGATCATTTAGTGGGATTTTAAGTTATAAAATGGCATTAAGTGAGGATTTTGTGGTGATTATTCATGTGCAAAGAAAAAGACAATTCAAGAATGTGACTTGATATATGAGATTAAGGTAGGTGAATTTAGCAAGTTGAGGATGAGAGTATATATGTGTGTATGCTTTTGTTATTGATGTTTATGTTCGATTATGGATTAAAATGGTGCTTTGAGTTTAAATGGAATTGATAGTGAATGATTTGTTTTTAAATAGAATTGAAAAGCAAGAAATGAATAGTGAAAGTGTGAGATTTTGAAGAATTGTAAGTTTGAATTTTGTATTATCCAGTACATGATTTAGAGCTAGTTGCTATTGTCTTTGCTCTAAAGATTTGGAGACACTATTTATATGGAGAGACTTTCTAGATATACACAGATTATAAGAGTTTGAGGTATCTGCTAAGTCAGAAGGAGTTGAACTTGAGGCAGAAGAGATGGATTGAGTTACTAAAGGATTATGACTGCACTATTGAGTACCACCCAGGAAAAGTTAATGTGGTGGCAAATGCTTTGAGCAAGAAGTCTAATATCAAGTGTAGCTCAGATTCAGTTATTGAGGTTACCTAATTTGATTCATCTGAGAGCTCTGAATGTGGATTTAAACCTAGAGCAAGATGAGGCACTAATTGCCACTTTAAAGTTGAGATCGATGCTACATGATAGAATCTGAAAGGTCCAGGGGAAAGATCTTAATAAGGTGAAGCTTATGGAGAAAGTGAAGGTGAACCTAAATTTTGAGTTTGAATTGAGGGATGAGACATTATGGTTGAGACAGAGGCTGTGTATGCCTAATGTGGATGATTTGAGGAAGAAGATTCTTGAGGAAGCTCACATGGCCGCCTATGCTATACATCCTGGTACTACCAAAATGTATAACACACTGAAGCAGCATTTCTGGTGGCCCAAAATGAAAAAAAAAGTGGCGGAATATGTATCTAGGTGTATGACCTGCAAGCAAGTTAAAGCTGATCACCAAGCTCTAGTAAGGAGGCTACATTTGTTGCCCATTCTGAAGTGAAAATGGGAACAAATTACGATGGACTTTATTATGAGATCACCTAAGACATCGAGGCAGAATGATGCGATATGGGTCATAGTGGACAGATTGACTAAGTCAACCCACGTTTTATTAGTGAGAGAGAATAACTCAGTAGATTAATTAGTCCGAAGATATATGAATGAGGTGGTGAGACTGCATGGAGTTCCAGTGTCCATAATACCGGACAGGGATCCCAAATTTGCTTTGAGATTTTCTTTTTATATTCTTCGTCTGTATTTTCAACTTCGTCTATATTTTTAACTTCGTCTACTTTTTCAACTCCGTCTATATGTTTAACTTCGTCTACTTTTTCAACTCCGTCTATATGTTTAACTTCGTCTACTTTTTCCACTCCTTTTTGTTTTTCATCAAAATCATTTAAGTAAAGTCATTTGACTTAACAGAAACTATTTCACATTCTACTGGAATTGAAAAGTATTAGTTATAAGAGATTTAACCATTTCTTTTAATGACATACCTAGTTAAAGAAGGAATCTTATGGTTTATGTTGAAATTGTTATGTACCATATAACTTATTTGGGAAGTAATTATACTACCTATTCCTTCCGTAACTAAGATTAGGGTGATCTCTCCAACTTAGGTTATAGGTTTAGGAATATGGATTGTAATTATTAGGAGAAGTTTCCTCCCATAAAATTAATATGTTCCCTATTTCCCTTTTACAGATTTGGACACCCATCTATTAGATGGTTCACATTGGCACATGTCTTGTAAACTTTCATGTGTGCCTACCCTACAATGATTTATCTAAAAAAAGATTTTAACTCTTCTAAATAATGTTTTATGGATGAACTATTACCTTGTTTACTCTATGAACATTATTGCAAATGTTAAACATTTAGGAGTCCTTTTGGTACACAAAGGCAAATAAGAGAGAAAATTAACAAAAGTGCACCAAGACTATGAATTTAGCTCATTTTGGTTCTTTTCCCTCCAACTTGTACCTAAACCAAAATATAAGGCAAAGTAAGTACGTTAAATGCAACAAAAACATTAATCACTAAGCCTTAGGGAATAAATAAATAATCAACTAATCATTTATCAATAAGAAAAGTACTTGTCCAATAAGAGTGTATCGCAACAAGCTATAAATAAAAACTAAGAAAATTGAGCAAGTTAGCACATACGAATGTTACATGAATTGTTTATCTATCTATCTTTACATGAAGGAGAAATAACAATAGGACCACTTGTTTGGATATAATTTAAACTTTGCAGGGGATGCTTGTTTTTATTTTTTATTTTTGATTTTTTGTTTTTGTTTTCAAATTCAGTAAAAAAAAACATGTTTGTTTGAGTTTTTAGTTTCTGTTTTTGGTTTTGGTTTCTTCTAGTTTTCAAAAATTATGAAAACTATAAAAAGTGATTTTTGTTTCTTGTTTTTTTTCATAATCTGAATTATTATCATTTAAATATATATTATTTAATTATTTATTTTTAATAAAATTATTAATAATTTAATT
>JANSVI020000014.1:16441-27568 GCA_025434765.2 Erythroxylum kapplerianum | reverse complement strand
GTGTATAATACCATTGGTGATAAAAAACCAGTCAAAGGCTTGACTTAGGTATTTTTTCCCTTTTCAGCTCGGGGTTCAAGTTTTCCACCATGATAATTTGAATAAAAGCAACACAACCAAACACTTTGTGAGGTAGTTGATTAAGAAAGGGTACTAAGGGATAGGTTTTAAGTAATTTCTGTAAAGGTGAAAGGAAACCCAATGTTTTTGAAGGTATTCAATTTATTAGATAAGTAAAAGTAAGAATAGCCTTTCGGTACTCATGCAGTTCTTATTAAGTCAGCTAACTTTTCATGGGAAGATAATTCGTCAAAACCAACACTTACGAATGTGAATTTGGAGATAAAACCTGGTGAAAAAGTGGCTGTATGTGGAGAAGTTGGCTCAGGAAAATCAACCCTCGTAGCTGCAGTCTTTGGAGAAGTTCCAAATACCCAGGGAACTGTAAGTATGACAGCTTTCCAGAATTATCTTGCTGTCATGCTTTCCATTGTTTATCATTGGCCCTTTGATGAGTCAAGTAATGGTTCTCTACTCACTTACAGATTCAGGTTAATGGGAGGATTGCCTATGTTTCTCAATCAGCTTGGATTCAGAGTGGAACAATACAAGACAACGTTATATTTGGGTCTCCAATGGATAACCAGCGATATCAAAATACACTTGAGAGATGCTCATTAGTGAAGGACCTTGAGCTTCTTCCTCATGGAGATCTGACTGAAATAGGTAATAGAGGAGTCAATCTGAGTGGTGGTCAAAAACAGCGAATTCAACTCGCTCGTGCTCTTTATCAAGATGCTGATATATATCTGTTGGATGATCCATTCAGTGCTGTGGATGCAGAAACTGCCAAGAACTTATTTAATGTAATGAATGCAACAATCCCATAAACAACTAGTTGTCTAATCCCTTATTTTGTTAGCCCCATGTAAAAACATCTGAAAAATTTTTGGCAGGAATACGTGATGGGAGCACTTTCAAATAAAACAGTCTTGCTTGTAACACATCAAGTTGATTTCCTACCAGCATTCCATTCTGTTTTGGTTAGTGCTGGAATTTTATTTTTCAACAGTTTATATGATTTACAATCAAAAAAATTTTCTTTGATTACTAACTTTCCTTCTTACACCAATTCATTACCAGTTGATGTCTGAAGGAAAAATTCTTCGAGCAGCTCCTTATCCTGACTTGTTGGCGTCAAGCCCTGAATTTAGGGAACTTGTCAATGCACACAGAGAAACAGCAGGCTCTGAGAACCTTAATGAGGCTGCTGCTCCACAGAAACAGGGTTCACCTGGTGGAAAGATTAAGACATCAGTTGATAAAAAACTTAAAGCAGCCAAAGGAGATGATTTGATTAAGAATGAAGAAAGAGAAGTAGGGGATACAGGACTTAAGCCATACATTCAGTATCTGAATCAGGACAAAGCATACATTTACTTCATCTTTGGAGGTCTTGCTTACCTTGCATATGTTATAACTCAGATAGTACAGAACTCTTGGATGGCAGCTAATGTTGATAATCATCATGTTAGCACATTGCGGTTGATTGTTGTCTACTTGATTATTGGATTCACCTCAACCCTTTTCTTGGTAGTGAGATCTTTGACAACAGTCACCTTTGGCCTTCGGTCATCAAAATCTTTATTTTCGAAGCTACTAAATTGTCTTTTTCGTGCCCCCATGTCTTTCTATGACTCCACACCTCTTGGAAGAATACTCAGCCGGGTAAAAATCCATTTCAGAAAATCTTGAGCTTGGAAGAGATAATGTGCAACTGATATCAAAATCTGCGTTTTTCCTCTTATCTCATAGGTCTCATCAGATTTGAATGTGGTCGACCTTGATGTTCCAAGTGGTTTGAACAATGCTCTTGGAGCAACGATAAATACTTACAGTAATCTTGGAATACTGGCTCTTGTTTCCTGGCAAGTTCTGTTTGTATCCATACCTATGGTCTATCTTGCCACTCGCTTGCAGGTACTTTTTTGAAGTTCTCGACCAGCAGGATACTTCATTCAAAAGTTACTGAATCAATACCGCTGACAACTTCATGAACTAACATGGGCCCAACCTGGTGTGTAGTAACTTTAATAAAAAATTATTATGTCAAAGCTCTAATTTTTCTTTCATCTGCAGAGATATTACTATGCCTCAGCAAAAGATTTGATGCGTCTCTATGGCACATCGAAGTCTTTAGTGGCAAATCATTTAGCTGAATCAGTAGCTGGAGCCGTGACAATCAGAGCATTTCAGGAGGAAGAGCGGTTCTTCATGAGGAATCTTGACCTCATTGACACCAATGCTAGTCCTTTCTTCCACAATTTTGCAGCCAACGAGTGGTTGATTCAACGGCTAGAAATTGTCAGTGCAACTGTTTTAGGGTCTGCTGCATTTTGCATGGCATTGCTTCCTTCTGGAACTTTTAGCTCTGGTGAGTGCATAGAAATTCCAAATGAACCGAATTTCCTCCAAGAGAGCCTGCTTGATCATCAGGATATGCTTTTGAATCAGCTAATGCCATCACTGCAGGATTTATTGGTATGGCACTCTCATATGGTCTGTCTTTAAACAACTCCCTGGTAAGGTCAATTCAGAATCAGTGCTCCCTAGCAAATTACATCATTTCTGTTGAAAGACTCGACCAATATATGCATATATCAAGTGAAGCCCCTGAGGTGATAGAAGATAACCGTCCCCCACCATATTGGCCTGCAGTTGGTGAATTAAATATATGCGACTTGCAGGTGAATTTGGCTATCTTAATATGACATCTAAAACAATTTGAATATGTTAGTACACTGAATTGTTCAATTTTTTAACAGGTTAGATATAGACCTGAAGCACCACTAGTCCTTCGAGGTATTACCTGTAAAATTGCAGGTGGTCACAAAGTGGGTATTGTTGGTCGAACAGGCAGTGGAAAGACAACTCTTATCAGTGCTCTGTTTCGTCTAGTGGAGCCAGTTGGAGGAAAGATTGTTGTAGATGGCATTGACATCTCCAAAATCGGCCTTCACGATCTGAGATCAAGATTTGGGATAATACCTCAAGATCCTACACTTTTCAATGGGACTATTAGATACAATTTGGATCCATTATCGCAATTTACAGACAATGAGATATGGGAGGTTCGTTTCCAATCTCTGCTAACTCCACCAAAAAGAAACTTGGTTTTTGTCCAAGTAGACTTTAAGAATGTTTTCATCGTAGGTTCTCGAAAAGTGTCAGCTTCGAGAGGTAATTCAAGAGAAAGGGGGTGGTGGCCTAGATTCCTTAGGTAAGTTTTCTGACAGTAAGTTAACTACATGAAGATGGTGAAGCCTTTAAGCTAACATTGGTAGACAACTGAAAACTCTAAACTTTGCCATGCAGTTGTCGAAGATGGCTCAAACTGGAGCATGGGCCAGCGTCAGCTGTTTTGTTTGGGGCGTGCACTTCTAAGGAGATGTCGGATACTGGTGCTTGATGAGGCAACTGCGTCAATCGATAATGCAACAGACTTGATTCTACAGAGCATCATTCGTACTGAATTTGCAGATTGCACTGTAATCACCATCGCGCACAGGATACCAACTGTGATGGACTGCAACGTGGTACTTGCCATGAGAGATGGTGAGCAACTCATTCGAAAATGAAATAGATAAGCAAATAAGAAGTAAACCATGTCCATTTATAGAAGAAAGGGATCAAAGATTAATGACTTTGTATTACAATCCAGGAAATCTAGTGGAGTACGACGAGCCAGCGAAGTTGATGAGCACAGAAGGTTCACTCTTTGGGCAACTGGTCAAGGAATACTGGTCTCATTTACACATTGCAGAATCGCATTGAAGTTGATCCAGTTATTTGAAGTATTAAAAATATGTCCATATAGGAAGTAGGACATGTATCATATACGAAAGCATTTTGTTTATAGGTGTGCCAGTAAATAAAGATGACTAGAAATTAATTCTAACTTAGAATTTACTTAAAAAATATTGACCTTCTGAATTCTTTTTTTTTCGAAAATTAAATGAAATATATTAACAGGGCATAAACTTGTACTCGATCCTCACCGGCAAAATACTAATCTACACGACACAAAAATACAGCAACTATAACAAAAGTTTCAAAATTAACCAAAACGATCTGAGTTCTTAGCTAATGGAGTCCTTGTTTCCTATTGACTAAGATAGTCTCTCTAATCAAATTGACAATTACCTCGGTAATTTCAGATTTGTGCTGCTCCACTTTATTATAGATTCTCCTGTTTCTTTCCCACCAAATATAATAGATAATCATTTGGAAAGGAGTTTTGATTAGTAATCCATCCTTGGACTCAGTTTAGCATACCGAATGATAGATTCCAACATTTCATCCCATACAAACGAGAACCTTGGGAGTCGAATCAAATTCAAAATTTTGTTCCATACAGATTTGCTATAACTACATTCGAAGAACATATGATTTCTCGTCTCATTCATAAGTTTACATAAGACATAAAGATTCGTAAGACCCAAACCTACGGTCTTTAGTTCTTAATCTGATCTTGATCACCAACCATAAGAAAATGGCAGCTTTGGGGCACAAAACCTACTTCCACACTATATCTATCAACGGGATTGATTCCCATGGTTCAACCAGTAAATTATGTTATTGAACATTCCACTTGTATGCAAAGTCCATATCAACTTATCCTTCCTTCTTACATTTGGCATCTACGGTAAGTAATTCTCCCGTATATGAAAATGATGAAGAAAATGAAGTCTGTCCCACTCCTGTTTGAGCTATGCAATCGTAGTCTCCTTAGGGATCCTTTTTCATAACACCTGTAGATCCTCACGCAACCACAGCGGGCTAAAATCTGACCAATTATCATACCACATCCAAATGTCATCGCCATCCCCTACCTTATATTTCAAGCATGGATAAACCAGTTCCCTAAGATTCAACATATCCTTAAAAATCCATGAATAACAACAGTTACATTGGACCTGCCAAAAACTGTGAGTTTGAAGGTGAAAAATCTGCACTCATTTCACCCACAAGGCTTCCTTATCCTCACATAATCTCCAAATCCTCTTAAGTAGTAAAACCTATTGCATTTAAGAAATGGAAATGACACTGATGGAAGGATAATTTCAATCCATTTTACTTTGGCCCCTTTACTATTTTCTATTTTTCCATACCAGGGGAATGATTTTAATACCCTTTCCATATCCTTAATCACTTTCTTTAGAAGTGCCAAATGGGCTGCCCAGTGATCATGCATACTATTTAACATAGAAGTGATAAGAGTGACTCTAGCAGCTAAAGACAAGAATCTATTCTGCCAAGCAAGGATTCGAGCTTTCAATTTTTCTATCAAAGGAATAAAATCTAAATACTTAGGCTATCAAAGATAACAGGGACTCCCAAATAGCAAAAAGGGGTTCTCTGTCTTGCAAACCCCACCATATTACTTATCCATTCAGGATTCTGAACATCAGAGGACATGTACAAACCACTCTTCTGCTCATTTGTCCTCATCCCTAACCAACCAGAAAAAGTGGACACTATGTTCATCAGCATCATAATAAGTTGAGATTCAGCCTTGCAAAACAAGAAAACATCGGCAGCATACAGCAAGTGGGACAACTTCAACTCTCAACATTTATAATGATACTGGAACAAACCATTACTAGCCACAAGTTTAGACACAAGTCTTGCACATCCCTCCATCACCAGAGTGAATAGGTAAGGGGAGAGAGGATCCCCTTGTCTAATTCCTCTCCTATTGAAAAAAGGCCTCGTTAGAATTTCATTCATTAACACACTCATCGACATAGTTTGGATACATTGCAGAATCCAGTGCTGAAACCTTTCTGGTAGACCGATTGCTTCCAAACATGACTTTAAGTAATCCCAGCTAATGGTATCGTAAGCTTTGAATAAATCAAGCTTCAAAGCACAACTCTTAATAGGCTTCCCAATATGATACTCCCCCAACAACTCTTGCAAAATCAGTGTATTGTTAGCAATGCTTCTCGACGGCAGAAAAGCACCCTGTGTCATATTGACCACCTCTGCCAACACTACTTTCAATCTATCTACCAATAAAGTAGCGATAACTTTATAGACTGTTGAGCAACAAGAAATTGGGCAATAATTTGTCATCATCGAGGGCCTCTCCGTCTCAGGAACTAGACAAATAAATGTATGGTTAATCTCCTTTAACAAAGATCCAGAAAAAAAGAACTCCAATACAGCCTACGTTAAGAGAGGCCCCGTAATGTCCCTGTTGGAAATATTGATTCAAAGTTAAAATTGAAATTTTTGTTTAAAGATAAGATATTTGTTAAAAGATAAAATTTTATCTATTAAGATAGAGTTATTATCTAGTTAGGATTTAAACTTTTGAATTTGATTTGTTTTATCTAGATATTAGCTAAGTTTGTTATTTCATTCTCTATATATTTAGACTTTCATGTCAATGTAAAGTAGAACCAATCAATAAATTGTCTCTTGTTTTATCTCTTTTCTATTCTACTTTATTTTAGATAGTTTCCCATTCTCAAAATTCCAACAGAATCAGAGGTGATGTCCACGGTTGGTTTTGGGTGACTGACCGCTGGAATTTAGCTTTGTTACCATGTTCTGTTTTTTTCTATCAAAACAAGTCTTACACTTTACCTTTTGATGGATTTTGAGTCTTTCTAAGGTATGAAAACTCTAACTTGATGTGTTTTTGTTTCAGGGCAGTTTAAGGGGATATGCTTCTTATTTTATAGCAATGATTTGGTTTTTCGTAATTTCTCTGTGGATTGCTATTGATCTTATGTTATTGATTGTCCTCAGGAGATGGGACAGGTTCTGGGTTGTGTTCAAGTGGATCAGTCAACTGTAGCTGTCAAGGAGAATTTTGGCAAGTTTGGTGATGTCCTTCAGCCGGGTTGTCACTGTGTACCCTGGTGTATTGGAAGCCAAATAGCCGGTCACCTTTCTTTGCGTGTGCAACAGCTGGATGTTCGATGTGAAACCAAAACTAAGGTTCTTTCTTGTTATTCTATGTCATAAAATTAGTTTACTTTCTTTTGTTTTGCCATGTAAGCATATTACAGGATTGAGGGCTTGATATAAGTCATGAATAACAATTTGAAGACATTAAATAGTATTGATTGCAAGCTTCTTATTATGATTCCATCATAATAGTTGCAATGGTAGTTTTTGTACATCAAAGTTCCATGCATGGCAGGCTGTGATCTTTTTTATGTTTCCTCTTCAGGACAATGTGTTTGTCACTGTCGTGGCATCTGTGCAATACAGAGCCCTGGCTGAAAGTGCTCAAGATGCTTTCTATAAGCTCAGCAATACCAGAGCACAGATTCAAGCTTATGTCTTTGATGGTATGGCACTTTAGCTCTTGTTGGAATTCCCAAAATTTGTAGATAGTTGTCACTCTTATCTTCGTTGGATTTGTTTTGGATGTCATATTTTGTTAGTTTAGTGCATCTGTTTTAGTTTGAGGAGCGGAATTCTTGCAATCTTGTGTATATCATTCAACTATCGTAACTTTGGACACCAAGAGTTCATTCATCATATTCATTGCGTCAGTTCATTTAGTTGGTGATCCTCAATTCTAAGCTACATTAATCAGGAGTGATTACATTGAGCCCCATTCCTATGCTTTCTTGCTACTGGAAAACCTTAGTGGTTACTAGAGAACAAATTGATCATTCATACAGCATTTATGCACTTTCTTTTTGTGAATTTTAATCATATTTAAGCACTTTCATGAACAAAAACATTGCAATACTCCATTGTTATCTCTTATTTTCGTTTCAATGAAGTAGGATTTGGTAAAGGTTTTTAAAATGGTAGGATGTATTTGGTGAACTGCCCATTATAATTACTGCTTTGTGTCGTAACTTGTAGAACATAAATATAAGATTGTGCATCTTGGTATCTAATATTTGAGGAGACTTGAGTTCTTTTCTTTTAGTTTGTACTTTATCGGTGTCTAAACGTTGTCATTGGAATTCATTTTTCCTCAATTTTTTAGTTATTAGGGCAAGCGTTCCAAAATTGGAACTTGATGCTGCCTTTGAACAGAAAAATGAGATTGCAAAAGCTGTTGAAGAGGAACTTGAAAAGGTAGAATGCAGTCTTCAATACTTGGTTCATAGCTGAGCGAACCACATCACTCATTCAATCTTACTTTTCCCTTTTGACTGTCAATATGTAGGCCATGTCTCATTATGGATATGAAATAGTTCAGACTCTTATTGTGGACATTGAGCCGGATGAGCATGTCAAGAGGGCAATGAATGAGATTAATGCAGGTATACATGTTTCTTTGTTTAGCCTGATTTTTGTTATTTCCCCACTGATAAGCTTAATAGTTTAGTGATTTTTTTGTAATCGAGGCCTTTTCTCTTGTGTAGCAATATTCATTCACAGTGATTATATTCATAAATGGGTTTTATATGACATCTTGGATTCCTGAACAATTTCAGATGCTTCCAAAAATCCATCACACTTGGTTGTTATATGCCTACTTAAGTTTGTATGTATAATTGGTTGACTTACTCTGTGGTAACAGCTGCTAGATTGAGGGTTGCTGCAAACGAGAAAGCTGAAGCTGAGAAGATTTTACAGATTAAAAGAGCCGAAGGAGATGCAGAATCGAAGTATCTGGCTGGTCTTGGTATAGCAAGGCAGCGTCAAGCCATTGTAGATGGACTGAGAGATAGTGTACTGGCCTTCTCTGTTAATGTACCTGGTACAACATCGAAGGACGTCATGGACATGGTTTTAGTGACCCAATACTTTGACACAATGAAAGAAATTGGTGCATCTTCCAAGTCTAACTCTGTTTTCATCCCTCACGGACCTGGAGCAGTGAGAGACATTGCTAGTCAGATCAGAGATGGTCTTCTTCAGGCCAATACGACACATTAATATCAGATGATCTGCGAAGAAATAATAATAAGCTGTCGTAAGCATTCCACATACGGTTATAGTGTTTTGAAGGAGTGAAAAGTGTGTAGTAAATACTTGAAAAGTTTCTATTATTGCTTGCTGGTAGGAATAGGTTTGAACTTGACTATGGTGTTGGCTTCTATCACATATAATAAACACTTTAATGGAAGGTTTGCACAAGTTCAACGACTTCATTACCATCGCAGTCTTTCTTGGTAGCCATTATTGAGCTGTTGTAACACTCCATTAATTTGATATTTACTTCAAGGTAACTAAAGTACTCATACAATAAGCGTATTACACTAGTTTTTTCATGTTATAGAGATCTTGAGCCATATATGAAGTTTTAGGCGAAAAGATGCAAATTCAATTTTCTCGTTTTAGATGCATAAAGAAAATTAATAGAACATTTTGACAACTTTGCCCTAAAAATCCAACTATTCGAAAATTGCAATCCAAATGCGTGAGCATGATAAACAAAAGTCTTGGCTTAGACCAGACGTCCACGCAACTCGAACGATTAAACAAATCAAAGACGACTATTGACTATTATACATAACCCGGCGAAATTGCCCTAGATAACGCAACGATGATAAAGTAGCTACAAACCAAGCCAAGCCAACTCAACTTGGAGCAGAATACTGAATATATCAAGATTAAATGTGCAGTATATTCTGAGAAGCATGTATATAATACCCTTGAATTTAAGGGCAGATGCGAAATTCAAAGAACAAATTGACGACTTATGGTTCTCGACACCAGCTATGATTATTTTCTACACCATAAACCACCAAATCACGTGAAAAACCCAACAACCCAAATGGATGGAACGTCCGAACAAGGTAAAGTCCATCAGCCTACCTTCCATCATTGTCCTCTGCTGCTAAAACCCCAGCCTTCCTGACGCACCAAGACGTGACTTGGTCTATGGTTTGAGGGCCAATGCAAGACCAATCTTAGCGCTCTTTTCAATTGCCCTTGTGTCCACTTCTCCTGAAACGGTGAAAAAAGAACTACGTCGCCATTCATGCTGGATGAGGGCATTGGCTTTGCCATAGTTGTTCACCCGGGCCTTTAGCGTGGTTAGTGGGTCAAGGGAATGCTGAGTTCCGACTGTCAGTGTGTTTTCATTGGTCGAAAAGCTATGTGTCAGCTCAGCTCCAACGGCTGTATGACATGATGGGTTAACTAAGTGGTAATACGAAGCACTAAGAGAATCTCCTTTATCATTCCTGTAGCAATCATAAAAATTTACTTCATCAGTGACAAGAGAGGCAATAACTCAAAACCATAAGCTAAACGGAAATTATCCAACTCTTTAGTTACATATAAAAAATGAAAACGACAAGTGCAATCATGGGACTCTTAGTCTACCTATATCAATCTCATCCCAAAACAAAATAGGAAAAGATTTCTCACAAGCCAAATGTATGCAAAGATAAGTAAGAAATTCTCACCATCCCGGAAGTGTCAGGCATCAGCTATCAAATTCGCTATGACATTTCTTAAAAGACTTAAAAAAGGATCAAAGCAACTCCCTTTTTACCAACAAAAAGAACACTTACAATGTA
This sequence comes from Erythroxylum kapplerianum, assembly GCA_025434765.2. NCBI lineage: Eukaryota > Viridiplantae > Streptophyta > Magnoliopsida > Malpighiales > Erythroxylaceae > Erythroxylum > Erythroxylum kapplerianum. The sequence continues at coordinate 17,054 of JANSVI020000014.1, read as the reverse complement.
ACAGAAGTAGTAAGGTCCGCATCAGTGTAACCCAAACCCGCATTTAATTTTGTAAAGTTCCCAGAGGCAGTGTCAAACGAGATATCAGATCCAAGAGCAAGATCACTGTTCCCAACAACACCTGAGAAGTTAATGATGGGATTCACAGTCAATCCAATGCCAGTGCTTATTTGTTAGGAGCTACTAAGAAGATAAATAAGGAAATGGATTTTGTATTTGCAAACTTGAGTGAAAGAATCTTAAACACCCAAAAGGTAGTCCATGGGGAGTGGACAAATCTCCAATACAATAAAGACAAATGACTTGATAATAAATGACACATGTTCAACATTTTATTTATACTAGTAAGACCAAAACAAACTTCCTAAAACTTAGCTAAACAAATAAGAAAGTGGCTGTTGCAGATATCCCATGATAAGTGGAAGTGATGGTCATGGAGAACCTGCAGGTAGTTGACAGATATCGTTAACCTCTTCACTGCTGACATTTTTCATTGACATGTGATTCTTATGTTTATTCTTCCTTCGAAAGTAAGTTTTCAAGGGAGGTGTCGTAACAGTACATCCCCCCTGAATAGTCGACTTGTCCTCAAGGCGAAAAGTGGGAAATTGTT
>JANSVI020000010.1:506652-518358 GCA_025434765.2 Erythroxylum kapplerianum | reverse complement strand
ATATCAGACATTTCATTAATTTTCTTAATAAGTGTGCATTCCTCTAAAACGACACTTATTATGAAACGGAGGGAGTATATAAATAGTTTATATAAATCAATTAATAAGTGATAGGGTCAGTACAGATAATTTCTATAGGTCTCAATTCCTCACTTCCAATACTCCGAATGTTTTGAGAAATTTTCTTAAAAGCTTATGCTAAGTACCTCGACTGCAAATACTTAGTTGCAACTGTTAATTAAGCATCTTTCTTTTTATATTTATTAGTATTTTCAACTAAAATTGACAAAAGGCTATTGATCTTATATCAACTTTCTTTACATGAAATTAAAATGATAATTTTCCTATCAATATTCAAAATTACAGTTCTAAAGTGAAATATAAAATTAAATGCACTTTGAAGATAGTACAAAATGAAATGCACTTATCGTGGAACAAGTATTTATAGTATCTTGTTAATGTGGTTTGATAAGTATTAATTAGATTATATCTTTAGTATGTTCTTAAGAGTGTTTTTCTTATCCTTTAGTGATTTTTATAAGATTTGATACTTAATTTGGCTTATGTTATTTTCAAATCTTATTTGAACTCTCCAAAGAAGAAGACTAAAATTAAGTTAAAGCAATTTTGACATGATTTTAGAGGCGGGATTTAGAATACAATATAGAACATGAATCCAATTCGTGTTTTGTTTCAACTTCATGCTACTATCATGGAAGTACAACGTACCCGTATATGGGATGACTTGTATGAAGTTTGAGGGTTTGTATGTGGTTCAGCCAGATTCCGGTTGGGCTGAGTATTGCCGTTCGGATCCATGGGTGGACTGTTTTCTGTAACGATCTCGGCGATAAGATTCCTGCAAAACAAGGAAGGCACATCGGGGGTTATGTCCCGATTAGCCCCTCCGACGCTCAAGTTAGTATTTCGGTGGAAGTGAGGCTACTGAATGTATTGGAAGTAGGGTTGTGAGTTCGCATACCTCAAACAAGGTAGAATATTACCTTATATATGGAGCAACAGTTAGGTTTAGGTCTTTACGTGTGCATGGGAGTCTCTCGCATGTGGACGAGCTTGGGCTAGATGTAGCCATGGGTATGAGACTGATCTTTGAAGAATGGGCCGATCGGCCCACAAGTTGTTTTGACTGGGTCTAGGCCCTGGACAGCCGACCCAACCAGATACTAATATTAAATATAATATCAAATTTATTTGTAGTTTTTATTTATAATTCTTATTTATAAGTGATATAAATTTATTGATAAAATATTTTAATAATACAAAGTAAATTTAAAATAAAAAGGTGCATAAATTTAAAAGTAAAATAGACTATAAAATTGATTTTAGTATTTATTATTAGTTTATTATATATTAATAGGCACTAATTATTCTTATAATTTTTACTTCTTATTTATTATATACAATTTTATAACGATTTAATAACAGTCGAATTTTTAAGTTTTAAACTTTTTCTTTGACCGATTTAATGTCCGGTCTGATTTTTAAAATGTTATAAATTTATAAGAGCAAAGGAATAGCTAACAAAAGACTAAAATATTTATTAGAGCCCTATTAACTACATCATCATCATTATTATTATTTCTATTATAACTAAGTAATTATGTTAATTATTTAATGATTTTTTTCAACATATCCTCAATTTTGTTGCCAACCTACTTAAAACAGATAAAAATAAGAGCTAATGAATTTAACAAATAAACCCTCGAATTATATATTTTTTAACTAGACAGGAGAATAATTTATTACTAAAAAAGGATAAAAAATGGACGCGCATTCCAAAGAACCATACACCGTTAGTCTTTATTAATAACTAATGAGTACGGGTAACATATCAAACCATTAACTCAATCAATTCATCTTTTAGAAATCAAGTGCACACAATCCATCAACTTGGCTAGTAAGACTTAATTTGCAACACATATCATAATTGCCTTTCACCAATGCAAATAAACAAAATCAAAATCAAGCATCTTTGTTCAAAAGCAAACATGAAATCAAAGTGTATTCTTCTCACGGATTTCGCTCTTACACTCAAGTGTTTGTGGGTAATGTGTTTCGCTCAAATCTCACTTTATCATGTTGCACTACCATAGGCTTGCAGTTTCACCAATTATCATTCATTCAGATCACATAGGCTCATAGATCATAGGAACTTTATCAAGGGTTGTAATGGGGCTAGGTTTACAGGTGAGGTAAAAGCATGATAAAAAGGTTCGTCACAAGTTTTCACAAAGCATCAAGTAAAAGGGACACATAATTTCAAATTCTGAGCTAAACATATGACATAAAAGACAACTACTCATACTTTTTTTTTATTTTTTGAATTTTTCTTTTTTCTTTTCTTTTGATTTTTTCTTTTTCTTTCTTTTTTTCTCTTTTTTTTCTTTCCATTTTTTCTTTTCTTTTTTTTTCTTTTTTTTAATAACGCTAAAAACAAGGTAAAACAATAAACACATGAGTAGAAGCATCTACAAAAATATCTCAGAACACAATGTAACACGAAAGCCCCAATTTACTTAATACTTCATTCAACTTGTGATAAGGGGAAAGGCTAATGGGGTCTTTGGGTTTTAATGCGAGGTGATTAATTGAAAAACAAGGATAAGGCTCAAAAGTGTTTACAAAGGGCAATTGAATAGGTGGGTCAATTTTTAGGCTAATGGTGTAAATCAAAGAAGGCCTTAATCACTTCTATAGCCCATGTGATCAAACAAATTCAAACCGGTTCCATGCAAGTTCTGAAGACAACATAAATAGAGGAGCATCACACAATTCAAACAAATAGCATGACATAAAGAGGATGTCATTTAGGCTCAAAGTTCGCTCACAGGTTTAAATTTAAGAATCCACCTTAATTCCACAATTTGCTTTATCACTCAAATGCCAAAATTTTGACCAAGTCTATAAGATCAATTAGTGCAATCAATCAACATGCTCCATCTTAAAACTTACTTAGCCCAAATTAATTTCATGCATGTCCTTAATCTCATCCAAACTAATATGACTAAGTGTCATGGCTCAACATGCAAAATCCTACACTAAGATCAATAAAAACAGCCGTAACAACCCAACCATATTCACACAAAAACCGAAAATTTTCCACATCCAAAAGTCTAAATTCCTCCCCCACACCTAAACCAACATTGTCCTCAATGTTAAAGAAGCATTAAAAAAAATAAAGGAAAAGAGTTAAAGAAAGCTTCTCTGTTAGTAGGTGTCGAGATCAAGGTGTCGGCGGGTGTGGTGGTTGATTGCTAGGTACAGCTGGTGGTATCCGGCGTCATCTGATTGAAGTTCGTGTTCTTGGAAAGGTAATCGGCCCTGGAAGTGTGAAAGCGAGGCGACCGTGGCTAAGATCCACAATCCCCATCCTGCAAAGACAATCTAAATCCAACGGCTCTACACCACATGCCACAGTCATATTAGTATTATCAATATCTAACACGCCCAAGTTAACTGCCATTTGTGTGATATAGGAGCCAAGGATTAAAGGTTTAGACTTCTTTTGCAAAACTGAATGGCAATTGATGCATAAACCAAAAACCCAATTGACAGAAATATGTCTATCCATGCACCACAAGAACTAAAATTCAGCTTTCGATAAGGTACCCGAAGCATTATGACGATCGAAAAAAATTATATGCTAGCAACCTATGAATAATCTTGAAAACGGGGTTCCTAAGAAAAGAATTCTTAGACAAGCTAGCATTATATGGATGGTTATTGACAGACCATTGACGCCACAATTTAGAAGCAGTAAAGTTCGCATGAAAATCACATTGGGCATTTAGAAATAAGTCGTTTTCAATTTCAGCAGTAGATAATAAGCCCAAAGCAACATTAAACTTAGCAATTGAACATGCAAAGTCCTTCCCCATTAATCGAAAAGTGATGTAAAATTCTCTAGTTAATTCTACGAAAGCAGGGTAATCAATTCTGACAAAATTACTCCATGCAATAGGACCCATTAATTGCCTAAGAGAATCATACACATGTAAACCCTCAAGAGTATCAGAAGGAACGTACTTACAGTGGCAAATCTGGCGTTAGTGCTATTATGGTCTCTGGCAGTTGGGGGTTGTCAACGTCAGCAACCTATCTTGCTTGGCTCTTGGTCCTGGGCATTGTCCCAATCTATGAAGAGTGACCTGCAAAATCAAAGGGACGATAGTCACAAAAATACAGAGGGTGTGATCAGCAATAGGGTCGGCAGTGGAGAGCTGAAGGGCTGGTGGTTTGGGTGGGGAGAGTTACGATAATGAGGGTTGAAAATCGCTGGTGAAAAATAGAAGGAAAAATCGCAACTTGGTGTGGAGGAGAGGGGGTGGAGTCAGCTGTGAAGGGGGAAAAGAAGGAAGGGAAAATCGATGAACAACAGAAAAGTGGGAGAATTCAGACTTGGGAAAAAAAATTGGGGGGAAAACTAAGGGGACGGTAAACAAAAGTCAATTTTTTTTAATTAATTTTTTTCATTTTTTTAATAATTAAAATGAAAAGATCAAAATTAAAATTGCAGAATAGAAAATATTAAATTAAATTCCTAATTAACTGAATTAAACCTAAAAATAAAAATAAAAGAAAATTGCTAAAAACATAAAAGAAAGGATACGAATGGGGTGCCTCCCATTAAGCGCTTATCGAAGGTCATAAGCTGGACCCTTGGCATCTGTACATCATCCATTATCGAATGGATGCTTGAGTCCAATAGGAAACATGTTCAAACTCCTTGAGGGGCCTGGAACAACTTCCTTTGAATGCGATTCCTTATCAGCACGATGCTCCATGACTTCTGATGAGTGGAACTTCATCGCTTCACCGTCATACTCTAATGTCCACTTGTCTTTTCGAGCATCGCCTGACAGAACATTATACAAGTCAACATTTACGTTGGCACATCAACCTTAACCTAATGAATAATGAGATCCCGTTTAGTTGCTGATATCTGCCCAGCTCACGATTCCGTACGGTTCCATGTTTCCAAAGAAATAGCACAGGTAGAAATCCCTTCTTGGCCAGTTTTTCCAACCAAATCAGGGTAAGCACTTCATCCTCTGTAAATTGAACCAGTGTTGAACCATAATTTTCTGAGTAGAGCCTATTTCATTCTAAGATCAATAAAGAATTAAAGTACCTGTCTTTCAATTTCAACAGCAGATGCAACCAATCTTCTTTTCAATAATGATCTATCCTCTTCACACTTCTCCATCTCAGTATCTAAAAGAGAGTTTGAGTTTTATGTAAAGAAAGCTTATTGCATTAATTAACATGAAAAAGTGGATCAAGAAAACGCATTACAGGTATGAAAGGAATATGAGGGGGTGTGTAGGGAGGAGGGAACTTTAACAGTATTATCTATTACATTTCTCAATAGCATGGTGATTAGTTAGTTGATCTCCTCTTAAACTTCAAAATTTCGGAGTAGCAAGTCATTTGATGAACCAAACCTCAGTCCATTTTGGATGAAACAAAAAATATTCTGAAGAGGTCAGTTTATGATTTTGATCTACTTTTACTCATCATTATGAAGGTAAGAATCCAAAACAATTACAAAGTTCACATTTCTCTGTTCTTCGTTTCATTCCTACAGGTTTTTCTTCTTACTCGATTTCAATCTCTCTGATCATTTGCTTCCATATTTTTTATTTGTCATGCAAACTCATAAAGGATAGAGTCCTTGGACAACATGGATAATATTTAACCAAGAAATTATCGGAACCAATTGGTTCCTACAATTCACTCATCCATTAGCAATGCTGCCAACACTTGTGGCATGCAAAGTATCAAAATATCAATATCAACTCAATAGCTTGGTTATCTAGTCTAATTGCATTTTCCAGAACACATATAAGACCCAGAGGTAAATAGTATCAGCCAGTCTTAAGTAGCTGTGTGAGTTCAAGGGTAAAGTGTGATAGCAATACGGGTCATAAACCCATATTGACTTACACTAGGAGAAAGAGGGAGAAGGAACCGAACATGGGCCACAAACCCATGTTAACATATTCCAGGAGAATCACTAAGGCAGGGAATGATGAGTCAGCTAACGGTTAGAGAAGAATTAGTTAGAGGAGAGAGAGAGGAGAATATGTAAGGGAATGGGATAGTACAGAAGGGGTATCTTTTCTCTTTGTATTGTCTCAGCTGAAAGCTTGAGGGGGCCATTGTTGGCTGGTAGCTTTGGTGCTTGTAGTTTCCTACGAGGCTATTGTTAAATACTAATAAAAATCCTATATTATCATCCATTTGCCTATCAAAGCGATCCATAGTATCCATAGTTAATACCTCAAATTCTCCTAAAATTAGTCTCAGCTACCTAAACCAGTTTTGGGTTCAGCAAAGCTACCATTATCAGATTTGGAATAGAAGTTGCTTAACTTGATAGTCATGAATGCAAGACCTATTTTCCAACTAGGAGCTACCTTGCAATTAAATTTTTTAAACTGTGTTCAAGTTACATCACAAAGTAATGCAAAACAAAATTCATTTTAATATCAACAATGATCAACTCACCAAAATAAAGTTAATTCAATTGAAACATACCATAATAATATGATGACAAGATTGTGATGCGCTCAGTGGGCTGAAACAAGAAAAGTGAGGATTATTAGCTCGTCTTTGCCAGGCAACGACTATACAAATGATGCTTCCTAGACATGAAAAATAACCAACATTTCTAACTGCAATTAACTTCCTGATACAACTTCAACTACTAAAGACTACCAACAACAACTTCTATTAATAATTTAAGACCTACGAAAAAATTTGATAAAAAATTTGTCTATATGATGTGACAACTTGCAATATATGTGGATCTGTTTGGGTCATAGAAAGTTATTTCGTGCAATTTTCATGCCACAGTTCATTCGAGAGGTAAAATCCTATCGCCAAATATCCACATTCCATATCATTACCAACAACAGTATTTTAAAAAGGAATCAGAATCGTACCATTACAAATATTCCCTCCTGACGAGTAGGAAGTTGCTCAAGTTTAGACAATGTGTCATCACCTTTAGTAACTCTACCAAATATTGCATACTGGAGAGAGCCTGTTCATTGTCAGAGTGAGATTCCAAAATTTATCCTAAAAAATGTGGCCCTTACCATACCTTGCCATCAAGATGTGGGGCATTCCCTAGAAGTATTGAGAATGAAGATTGCGCACTGTTTGGATCCTCAAATCTATATCAAAGAAGACATACCATCAACACAACAAATCATGCTCAATAAGAGAACTGTATAATAATTATATTTTAGTGCAAAGCTTTAGAAAATAAATGGGCTAATTCATTCCCTTCATCCAGTTCCTATCTGAGTCTTTGTATAATGTTGCGCCTCAAGAAGTATTTGAACCAGTCCATGCAGCTAGATGCTTAAAACCACCCACATTTCCTTATCACCCATCAATGTCAACTGAATATCTACACTCCGCATCATACCCCAAGTATGTTTCACACTGTTGCAGCTTCAACATTTTTCACAGCAATTGTTTTACCTCACTTGAAGCACATGCAATATGTTTGTTACACTTATGGACTTAGCCTAGTCTATGAGTAGGATTCCCCTATACTTGATCATAAACCAACCAAATAAAAAAAATTGCTAGCAAAAAGCTTAAGACTCTAAAACAATAGCAAGATTTAGCAATTCATGTACAATACCAGCAAACACCCTCAAAGACAAAGAAATCCGAAAAGTGAGTTAAGGGAAGGAAAACACCTTCCCATGGAAAGAATCCCTCTAACATGTTTCACATGACTGAATTCACCAACCACAGTCTTTACAGCTTCCTTTCTTTGCTCTTCGTTCATCGGAGCCGATCGTCCACCGACCACGTCCGCCACTTGGGCAACAAAACCCTTATCCACCTGAAACAAACATTAAATCCCACCTACAACCAGAATTCATACCAACTAGAAAAAACCCATCAAAGAACAACAACCATATATTCAAATGAGTTCCTAGTAAGAGAAATACCCGAAAGAAATGATTGGTGTTATAGCATCCAAGCCGAACCAGCTTGTAGATATGCTCCACGGTTTTGGGTGCCACAGAAGGGAAGAACCCAAACTCAATGTCACCATAATTCGTCTGAAGAAAAAAGAAAATCAACATTGTCGTACCAATAACAAAAACAAAAGAACCAATTTTGCAAGCAGAAGAAAATAGTTGTTGAAGAGAATCAAACCTGGAATACAACACGAGCAGAGCCAAGCTCGGGATCGTGAGACGAAGAACCAACAACAACAGTACTAGCAAACGCCATTAACAACCAACCCAACAATGCCATCAGCATCTTCGACAAACTAGCAGCGTCAACGATCATCTCTCAGCATCATATTCATACAATAATCAAGAAACATTAACTTCTTAAAATATTATGGCTTCGATCAACGTCCCGGAGAATCCATGTGCTCTCTTTCGAAACTGGACTAGGCTTGGTCAACACCTAATGGACTGAACTTAACTCTTACTTTTTCGGAGGCCCAAAAGTTATCTATACTATTTTAGCCCATTAATTTATTAGAACTTCGAAATTCTTATTTCAATACATTTGATTTTTAAATTTTCGGTTTAACTTATTTTAATAATTTTATTATTAAAAATTTATTAATTTATTAATTAATCAGTCTATTTTTGTAAATTAATAAATTCTTATAAACCAAAATAAATCAATTAGTATTTATTTAATAATTTCTTTCAATTATATTTCAATTCTTTATTTTTATTTAATCTTTAGTCAGTTTTATAACGATCTAATACCGATTAAACCTTTTAAACCTTAAATCTCTTATAATACTAGCTTGATTTTCAATCCAGTTTTTAAAATATTGACAACACGATCACTTTTATAATGGGTGTTTCCTAATCTTTTTTTCAAGTATATTATAAATAAAATATCTATTCACATAATAATTTACAAATGAACAAATATTTAAAAATTTAATAATTCAAAAACGAATTACTCAATTTTAATTATTGATAAGTAATTAAAACCTCTAATTGATAGTGGTTTGAAAATTTAATAAATTTGAATCTACAAGAAAGGTTTGGAGATTTTGTCTGCTAACTGTTTCTCCTCTGAAAAGATTGATGGATAATTTGAGTCTAGATTCTTCGTCTAATTTTATGGTGTCTTATTCTGTCTCATAAATTTCAGTTATTCATTTGTGTGGGTCTCATATAAACAAAACCCGTCATAAAATAGAATAAGACACTATAAAATTAAAAAGAGGATTCTGTCCCGAATAATTTATCCCTGTTCTCTAAAATTAATAAAACTGAAATCTACGTCAACATTTAGGGTTTAGGTTGTAGTTTGCTTGTCCATGGATTGGAAAGATGACGCGCTTTGCACTTAAACTTAAAATTCAAACTTTTTAGTTAGGAATGCTTGTTGTGTGATTGAACACGTTTGGACTTTGGCATTCACATGTATGAAATTTTAATCTTCTCATGATGGGATGGTTGTAATCGTGGTTGTAAAAATCCAACTTAAGAATAAAATTTTTTAATTAACTAATTAATCTTTAATTTTTTACGGTTTCTTTAATTTTTTTAAATCTTTTAATTTTATTTAATTTTTAACAATTTTGTAACAATTTAATATCAATTAAATCTTTTAGACCTTAAAATTTTTATTTTATTAATTTAATTTTTGCCCTAATTTTTAAAAAGTTGATTTTGCAAGAGAAGCCTAGCAAGAATCGGGTGCATGTACCTTAATAATTAGACATCCATATCTATCTATCGTTTCATGAATCCTATACCAAAGTAGACCTAAACCAAAGTAGACCTAAGGACAATATTCTCAATTTAGCTATTCAAAACCTAGCCCTCAACAACATAATTCATCCAAATCGAAAGCACAAGTGCGTGTCTAAATTCCAGTCCCAAAGCAGGGCCTCTTCTCCATATTCATATCCTTTACACGTATGACTCCATTGTCACTTTTCAAGTGGGTTTAGATTCTCCCACACCAAAACTTGTTAGTTTCATGAATTACAGCACTTTGCTACTAAATTAAGGCTTTGGAAGATACATCTAATAAACCCTGTGCAATTAAAGATTTGGGACCAAGATGATGGAATTTGTGTTAGTATATATTATTCCAATGAAATGGAACGCCTCTTCTTTACTTGCACAACAGGGTGTCAACTTTCATGCTTAACCTCAACCTGAACCTGATTCTTATTTCTTCTCCTCTAGCTCGAGGTCTAATCATGCAAAAAGGATATGTGTTCTCCACATTCATGTCTTCCAAATTTATGACGATGCCTAACAGTTCTATTGCGAATTCTCAGGTTCTTGGTCGATCAACATGTATTGTTTTGAACTTGGTCTGCAGCATATTTTTAACTATTCGTATTATATAACATGATTAAAACAAATTAACTTGGACAGACATGGTGTGCTATCAGACATGGAAAACCTGTGAATGGCCTGTAATGATTATATATGGAAACTAACAAAGAAAGGTGGTTTAGTTAGAGGCAAAATTTCTTATTATCTACAGCAAATGATGACAAGAACAAGAGGCACATTGGTTTAGAAAAAGAGAGTTATTCGAACATGTCAATGGACTAAAGGACCTTTAGCCTATCTAATCAAATTGACTTAAGACTTTGGATTAGAAACACTCGCGCTGTCTCTTATGTTTTGACGAGCCTTGTCATTTTTTTACGTGTGAACAAATCACCCACCAAGCCATAAAACTTACGGCGCACAATTATTACCCTACTTAAAGCCTGTAATAGATGCTTTTCCGACTTCATAAGTTCTTAATACCCATCATTAGAACAGTTTTGTCGATATGTTTGCTTTATATAAATAAAACAGTTACCTAACACTGTAACAAACGCAGGTGTCTATACTGTCCCTAGTCCTAAAACTCGAAGAGAAGTATCTTATTGTCTGGTTTTGCAAAGGAAGATGATTCTCGTCATGCAGTTGAAGCAAGTTGGACAGGTTTAGGATGGTTGCAGCGTGACAGAAACATTTTGATAAACAAGAGAAACAAACAGAAAATGTATAGAAATCCAACATGATTGGCAACATTACCAACCACCCGGAACTTCTTTGTGCATAAGACATGCTACACAAGGAAACAGGAGCTTGTGTGTACGCTGAGGAAAATGTTATAACAAACAAACCTTGTGAATGAAAAAGCTTTGAGAAAGAAAGAAAAATAAGAAAAAGGAACAATAACGTGGGAATGGAATGAATGGGATAGTTAAGGCATAGCTTGAGGATGGGAATGGGATGGCGAGGAAATTTAATATGATATAATTATGGAAGTAGTTGCACCAACATGAGCTGTCATGGAAGTGCAAAATCATGACCATCAACTAAAAGACCTAGGTTGATATTGATAACAGACCTGTACTCTCTCTCTCCTATAGTTAGAAATATAAAACAATGCACATGGAATCATTAAAACGTGCATAATGCATGTTCATGGCATTTCCGGCCCTAATCCAAAATTTTCCCGTCATAAAAATTCCATCTCAAAATTAGAAAGCTATAGCCACTGACAGCACTCAATTCGGACCTCTATCGGCCCAAAAATAAATAAAACAGTGACCACCGAACAATTACCCGGACCCACGTCAATTTCCCGTCCAAAAAGTCCCAAATTCTCATAAAATGAAATTCAATGTTCAATGAATCCGATGCCGCAAGAATC
>JANSVI020000007.1:119056-129526 GCA_025434765.2 Erythroxylum kapplerianum | reverse complement strand
GTTAGTTGGGCCAAGAAGTGTTAACCTGTAGCCTGGTCAATTGAGACTGAAATGGGCAGACCCGGGTCGGATTGCCATCCCTAATCTTATATAAGATTAATGCTTAAAAGTAATCCTAAAATTTGTGAAATTGTTGAAAATATCTAAATGCTATTTAGTAAAAAGTTGAAATCATTAGTAACATTTTTTTACTTTTAAATTAGAAACTTTATAATATCATAAAAATAGAAAACAAGTTCAATTTTATTAAAAGGACCCAAAACTATTTTGAATACAATAATAAAATCCATTAGATTATTATTATATTTTTTTCACTAATTTTTTTATAAAAAACATTTTTATAAGATTTGGTATAAGGAGTGATATTTATCTATCTACCTATCTGCGATAACGACAATAATCCAGTAACAGTCTTATTAATAATTAGATTTAGAAAGGTCCAATAATACATGAATTAAGAGAGAATGTTTCCAAATTATATAAATGTACTTTTGATAAATTAATAAAAATATATAGATATTAAAAAAAATCCATATCATTTGGTTTGACATTGATGGAACACTTCCTAGGGCATCATCATGTCACATGCCTTTTTAGCAACATGAGATGATGAAGAGGATGATGTTGGAAGATAAGCTTTAGAGTTTCAAAAAGAACAAGGAAACGACAAGTAGTCCCACCACCACTAACCCATCCATAATAGGAAACAGGTCATTATCAGTATCAACCTCCACATCGCGTAGATCTTCCCTCAGATTCACATGGATACTCTCCAACTTGTTGTGTTGATGTGAAAACAAAGGCTCAGGAGTACGTGTTTTGTTTGCGTGTGTGTGGAGTTGATGACACTTGGCATATTAGGGTGTAAGAGATTTTAGGTGGGACTCGACTTAAACCCTGCTTTATTATTTTAATTATTCATGTTTGGATTATTAATTTCATTTGATTTCATAGTATCAATAATTAAAAAAATTTCAATTAAATAGTAAAAATTTTGAACAAGCTAACTTTTTAGTTTAATTTATTTTAATAAATATTGTTATTAAAAATTAATCAATTTATTAATTAATCAATTATTTTTTAAAAATTAATAAATTTTATAAACTAAAATTAATTAAATAATTTTTATTTAACATTCTATTTTTTAAATAAATTTTAAATTCTTTGATTAGCGAGGATAATTTATTTTAAGTATATTTTAAAATTTTTAATTTTATTTAATCTTTAACCAATTTTGTAACGGTTTAATACCAGTTGAACTTATTTAATTTTAAACATTTTGCCTTACTGATTTAACTTCCAGTTCGAAAAATCAAAGTTATAATTTATAATGTTACGAGACATTTTTAACAACATTTTCTTTCTAGAATAATGAATTATAAATTGAAGAAAAAATATGAATGAAAATTTAAAAAGGGAAAACTAAATATAATTAATTAACATAAAGAATATAATATTATTATTTACTTATTTGTAATATTGTTTAATTATTATGCAAGTTTTTTGGGCATATTTTGTTATCATTCTTAATTTCAAGTCGCTGTATTAGAATTCTAAAATTTAAAACTAAATCAATTTAAAAATTTAATGAAATATTGTTAAAAATAAATTTGTGAGAATTAAATAATACTGTAAAATTTTATAAATTTTAAAATATGAGAATTAAGGTAAAGAAAAAAAGTGTTTTAAAAATTAAACTGATAAGATAAAAATTTTAAGGTTTAAAAGATTCCCATTTCCAGCCGGTGAAGCTCCTTTCTTACTTCAGTACGAACAATCTCTTTCATATTTAAATCTTCCTCATCCTGAATTTGGCAGTGATAGAACAAATTCAAAATGCGTATCGGGATCCAAGATTAGCACACCATCTTTTTTGACAGAAGAACAAAACTAATCATGAAATCAAAATAAAGTGAAGAACAAACCTTCTTTTGGGATGCTCTCACTTCTTCCAAGCGCTGCTTTTGCCTTTTCTCCATGTCTAAAATGCGCAACATTTCAGCCTTTTTTTTTCTTCGTAGCCGCTGAGCCTCTTCAGCCTACATAAGAACAAGGGTATTGTCTGTCAACTAAAGATGCTATATCAACAGTTTCAATAACGTAAACATACTCAAAACAATTGCTATTAGTAGTATGTTCTTAATGCACAACACGCTAAACAGATACTAATCGACAAACTGATGTAATGAACCTGAGTTTTCAATTGTAACTGCCTAGCTGCCCATTCTTCTTCCATTACTCGCTTGTATTCATCTGTCTTCTTGAGCTCTTCTCGTTCATTAATTATATTTCTTTGAATGATGGGTATAACATCATCCAGAGAATCATATAATGGATTGCTTTCACAGCGAAGTTGTACATTAGCCATAGTATCAATATTGCATTCATTTCCTTCCACAGTACCTGAGTTAGGCCTTAGCTTGGAATTTGATATAGAATGTCTGCTCATGTTGTTTTTGCTACTAACCTTAAAAAAAGATCTTTCAAGGATGACATTCCTCTCACTTGGCTGACTTATTTTCTCATTCAATTTTGTAAAGATGTTCTCCTTCTGGGGACTCAAAACAGTACCTCCTACCAAACCATCTTCCATAGCTGTTCTAGCAGAAGATGCTACTTTTTCATGTTTTACACTTTTTGAACTAGTGCAAAAGGGCTCAGCATTCTCTTTGGTCCTGCTATGGACATTGAAATCAGGATGATTAACCTTGTTGAAACTGGAAGAAGCAGCCCAGTCTGCTCGACCATACTGAGCATTGGAGCGACTAGATTTTCTCTTCAAACACGCTCTTTCCCATTGTTCATTAAGCTCGGTTGAAGAACCTTCAATAACTTCACAATCAGAAGAATCACTTGAGGTTGCATCAATATCAGGTACAGTATTCAATCCATAACGATTACTCAAGGGAGCTCGCTTGCACTTTGATAAACTTATTTCTTCTCCATTTTCCTGGACAACTCGAGGGTCACCAGCATCGGTACTAACTGATTTTTGGACGTGCTCAGAAGAAGAACTACTTGAACCATCACTATCTAAGTCACTTCTACCCCCCACATTTATTTCAGGAGCCTTAAGTTCATCACTTACACATTCATCATCATCATCATCATCATCATCATCAATGCAAATTATGTCCGGAAAAGAAAATCTTTCACCTTTTCTGATTCCACTAGAACCCCTAAACTTATGATGCAGAGAATTGGGAACATCAATGATAATAACATTATCAACTTCATCACTTTCAACATCAATAAGAGAGATGTTACCCAGATTTCCCCAAACTTTGCAGCCTTTCATTGTTTTCTTCCCTGATTTAGCTCTATGTCGACAGCAGCCACTGGAAACCCCCTCTCCTCTCATTTCTATTTAAATTCTGCACAAAACCATGGATAAAATTCCCTTAGATTCTGTGCATAGAATGCCTCAAATAGTAAGCCATAAATTCAAGTGAAGATTGCACGTCTTAAAATTCAACCAAATTTAAAAAGAACTAACAAGGTGCAGAATTCCAAATTAACCAATCGCCAATACAAGAAATCACCACAGGCCATAAATAAAAATTGAAACTTTCCTAAACCCTAAACTCAAAAGGCCCAAATGAGTAAAAATTCAGAATTTAATCGAAATCGAATCAGGCACTTGAAAAAAAGGCAAGATTACACAACCCCATGATCCAGAAACCATTAATTAGCCAAAATAAATCCTACAACTATGGCTCGAAACTAAATCAAGAACCAGCAGAAAGCATAACCAATACCTCAAATCCTCTGAATCTCCGCGACTCCGTAATCAATCCAATTAAAAGAAAGAACAGAGACAGAGAGAGTTGTATGCGTAATCGTACTCAAAGTCACGCATGGAGGGGTTTTGGGAACATCGAAACTCGAAATTAACGAACACCTTTTCACAGTCGGTCGTGGAAAGGCTTATATTTGGATAGTTGGGGCTTACCACACACGATTCTTTGGCTCTTGGGCACATAGCGTTTACAAACGGGGAGTCACAGTATCACATGACGTGGACAAATACTGGGTTTCTATTCGTCCGTATTTGAATTTGGGTGACCTCAATGTTACCTTAGAATTCAAGCATGAAGTGAACGAACTTCTTATTTGACAAATCCTAGAAAACTTTGCACGACACAGTCACATGACGTGGGCACATACTGGGTTTCAATTGGTCCGTATTTGAATTTGGGTGACGCTTAAGTGAAATTATTATATTTTATTAATTCTTATCCTCACATTAATATAAGTTCTATAAAAATATGTGAATGAGACTTAATAAAGCAAAGTAACAACAACAAAAGATTTAATGTGTTAGGATTCTAACATGAAGTGATCAAACCTCTATACTACTTGGACTTGGAAAACTTTGCATATACAATTTAGAATAATTCAATTTTATGAAAATTGGGGAATTTTATATAAATTTTCAAAAAATAGGAAAATAGAGCTCTTTTATACAAGAACAAATCAAAGATTTTAGTTTTAATATATATGTTCTACAATTACGTACTCAGTACAAAAAGTTTCTAGTTTTGCAAGAGTTTGGAGAAGATTATACTACACATAACTTTTCCTTTGTACTTTTACAAAGAAGTTGTTGAGCCTGTGATTTTATGGTCACAAAAGAGCAACTTTACTAATTGTTCCAATGCTAACTGTCTTTTAATATATATTTTCTATTTTGAAATAAAATTTTCTCATTTTTTAAATTTTTACTATCCCTAAAAATTTTTGTGACATTTTCTTAATCATGATAAAATAATTATTATTCCATTTCAAAAATGATTTTATGTTAATAATTTGAATTTTTATAATTTTATATTCAAAATGATTACTTATTATTTTAATTTTTAAGTATTTCTTGAGATCACTCAAATTGTGAAAAAAAAATTTGCATTAAAATTCAATCAATGTTAATTATTTGAATATTAAAATTTACGAATAATTCAAATCAAATTTATCATTTTACATTCATGAGTTTAATTTGGAATTTTAATGTCAAAAAGGAATAAAAATTTATCATATATATTTAAAAGATAATTATAAGGAGTATATTCATCTCGAGGTCCATATCAAATAATCGGGAATTCTCCTTAAAACGACATCGCTTTTAATAACTTGAGTGGTTTCGACCTCAAATTTAGTTTTTTTTTTTGAAGTCATTGACGAGAAAGGCAGAAACAAAACTAACCCAAGCCAACAGGCTTACCCCGTACACCTAAATCCTACTAGCCTTTCACCATCAAAATCTGAACAAGCAGAAATATCTGAAACTAAAATGGAATCTAAATATGAAGGGCTAACACTCCAATATTGAAGGTTTGCATGTAATAAGGCTACCAGGGCAAGTGAGTGAGCCGCCTTATTGGTAATCCTACGCGTCCAATGGAAGGACAAGTGAAGGAAATGTTGCTTGAGTGAGAGACAATCAAGGACCAAAATTTCAATCTCAGAGCTGTTCGAAGACGGAGCTAAAATAACTTGGACTATTTATACTCAAAACTAATTGAAATAGTCGCTAGGTAGATACACTAGCTAATTTAAGGAATAGTTTTTTTGACACGTTTAGTTAGCTACACCTCCTTTTATTAGTCATATAACTACCAGATATGGTATTAACTAATCAGGCCTCTCACTAAATAGAAGGTTCCCCCTTAGTAACTTATCTTAAAATAAATTATTGGTAATGTTCACTTCATAAGTCATCCAAATTTAATTTTCAACCCTTCTAGTTCTCTCAGATATTGAAGCACATCCTTTTGATTAAAAAAAATTGATTTAAAACTATTACAAAAGTTCTTAAAATTTTGTTCAAATGTTAAGAGGTGTTTTTCAAAGATCAAATCAAATTTTCTTTAAATTATGAGAGGAATTATGCATTATGCTATATTTTAAACGAACATGTAATGACTGATTTCTTAATTCATGGAAATAACTATGGCAAGATTACGACAAAGATTACAATGATTTGTTTAAAGTTTAATATGATTGATTCCTTCTTATTATGGATTTTTTACTTGAATTTCCTTTAATCTCCTTCAAGTTATACATATTCTTCATTTTGTTCTTTTTTTTGAAAAGATGATATTTGGCTGAATTGAATTCATTAAAGAAAGGATGTGTACATATACAGGAATTGATTCCTAATTACACGATATCTACTCCTACAATTAAGCTACATGCTAAGTATACATACTACAATCAAGGGAAACAATTATCTACAGAATATCATATCTTAAATATAGAAGATATGTATAGTTGACTTCTTAACACTTTGTCTGTTTTTTAAAAAGGAAATTTTAGGAACTTCTAATGCATTCTTTGCATATGTTGCAAAAGAAATATTTTCAAACATATGAATAAGAAGTGCTTGCTAGTCTTTTTTTATAACTTTTATATTTTCCTATTGGTCATACTTCTTCTTTATAATCTCCTGCGCTCATCTTGTGATCCTAAAGCAACTTTCATTCTAAAGCACCAATTTTCATAGTTCTCCTTGATAAGTTTTAGAGATTGGAAAGGAAATATTCTGCTCATCATAATTCTACTTGAAGTGGTTCTGATACCATTATATCGGAGAGAAATAATAACGGAAGAGTATGAATTGAACCAAAAAAATTGCTTAAGATTTCTTCTAAGATTGATATTTATGAAAGTATAAAAGAAATTCTTGGATCTTGACTGTTAGAAATACTACATAGACTCATAAATATCCATCAAATAGGAATATTAAAGCTTAGAACCAGATTGAAGTTTGTTCATGGAACATTAAACACAATAATATGAGGGAATTCTAAACCTTTAATGCGAAATTGGAGTAATTAGTAAGGCAATTGAAGGTATTCAATTCCACAATCTTCTGTGATTCTACTTTCATTTAACTGTCAAACTGTCAAATAAACATTGGCACTATGATTCTCAGTCTTTCAATGGAATAACAGAAGCCTGTGAAGCAAAATTGGAGGCAAATTGTAAAAGACTCCAAACATGCTTAAACCAAAATAGGTTGGTTAATTATTGATAAGGTAATAAAAAACTTAAGATATGGTTTATAAGCCAAAACTTGACATAAAAAGATGGAAAAGAAGGCAGATAAAGGAGAAATATTGAAGGAGTGCTTGGTTGATAAGTTTAAGAAGGAGTTAATAGGTAAGGAATGAAAAGTTAGTGGTTAATTGTTGATTATCATTATAAGGGCAATAGTTTGATATACCACTTTGAGGAAATCCTCCACCATCTATTTATTAGAGGAATGAAACTCATTCTTTAGTATTGACTCTTTTTTTTAATATTTTTAATAATAATTAATTACTCCCTCCTATCCAAAATAAGTGTCGTTTTATAGGGATTTTAATTATTCAAAATAAGTGTCGTTCACGATTTTTCATGCATGTTTATAATTTTATTTTCAAAATTACCCTTTAATTTCTCTTACATCCTAATTATACAGATTATATTTTCAATGCAATTCAACATGCAATTAACAAGGGTATATTAAATATTTCACTAGCTTTCTTAATAAGTGTGCATCTCTCTAAAATGACATTTATTTTGAATAGGAGGGAGTATAAAATAATAAGCACAAACTCTAATAAGAGTATTAATTAAATAGAAATTTCAATAATTTTAAATTACCCATATGTTAAGAAACTCCTTGTAATTTGATTACATTCTACCGAACGACAAATACTTTTCATATTGGTTATTGCCATGTATGTTCCTCGATCTTTGTTTTGGTTCCTGCCATGGACGCTTTAGTTAAGAGCAGACTGATAAAGTTGACTTTGTATTTTTTCATTAATTAAAGATTTGTTCGTCAAGGATTTGATGCTTCGACAAAGAATAAGAACTAAACCCACTTGCATATTCAAAGGAGATGAAATGAACCGTGTACTTTCATGGAAATATGCTTTGCCCAAAAATGGATGATATACCCTAGAATTTAATATCCATTCTTTCAATTCAATCTGTTGTTGGTAGAATATGTTTGTCTCCGCATGATTCCTTGGGAAATATAAAGTAAAAATTCTCTTAAGATTGGAGAATGGAGAGCTTAAAGTAGCAGATCCTTAGTAACAGAAAAGAATGCTGGATTTGATAACAAAAATGATTCTTTATTGCTCACGAGTAAAAGGAACCGCTCGCTCTTTTGAAGAGATTCTGGTAAGTTGCTTTTTAACTTATCGAGTAAAAGTTAAATTTTTTATTATTTTAAAAAATTATTGATGTGATTAATAAATAATTTATTGATTAGCTTATCTAATCTCGTCAAGTTGATTTCTAAAAATTTTATAAGAGGAATTTTTAGAATTAGCTGTTTGCCTAATGATAACAATGTTCACCACTTTACTCTCTATTTTTGCTCCGCGAGTTTTCAAAGTTAGCTTTTTTTTAATCGTACAATTATATCGTGAAGTTTAGAAGAATATAATAAAGGCATTAATTAATTTTTTTATTTTTATTTAATTTTATAGCGTTAGTTTATATTTAAAAATACCATAATATTAGGTTTTTAAATATAAAGAGTCGCATCAAGTTAATATTTTTAGTATATAACTATTATATATCGTATATATCTCATACTATAATTATAGATTTTTAATTTATTAAATAATAAAATTCATTCACATTATATAAAAATAGTAATATGATAGCTTGTTGCATCAATTTATATTAATAGATAATTTAATGTTGGAATATTATTATTTACTAAAGTTATAAACTTAGTTTTTGTATAATTAAATATCTAAGTCTAAATTTATATAAAAATATTTAACGAAATACTACGAAATATAATATTAATGCCTTTATTATTTTTTTGATAAAATTATGTTCTCATAAGTTATTTTACACATCAACATTTAATATTAAATAGCTAATTTTATCATATATCTTTAATAAACAGCTGATGTTATCCACTGGTTAAATCAATTAATATAATCAACTATTAGCTAAGGTCATTTCCTTTTTCTCTCTGGAACGAATAAGTTCAATGACTGAGAGCCCCCATAGTCCAAGCACAACAATGCAATTATCAGGAGTACGCTCTACCACTGAGTTAATAGCCCTTGAAAAGATATCTAAAAATATCAAAAAAGAAACTCCTAGATATTTCATATCTTTCAATTTGAATGAGATATCAATTCCAGCGACAGTTTCATTAGATATCTTACAACTAGAATCTCTCGAGATCATAAGCGAATTGAGCAAAGGCTTCTGATTATGCGAATTGGCCCAATTCTAGACATAACCAAAAATAGGAAAAGATTTTTCAAGAGTTTCGGGTCCCAAAAGTGCATATTCTATTTATTATATAATTATATAAACTATACATATATATTAAATAGAAACTATATATATTAAACTCTATATATTATGGAAATTCTATGTACCTTTTGAATTAGGATATGAAATGAATCAAAAAAGTCTAATCGAAATTTGAACCTAATAAAACAAACACTAAACTAAGCATTACGTGCGCAATTTGTGACTTGTTCAAAATTCTTTGTTTTGATCTATTGGATGAAGCTCTTTTTTTTAATTTTCGGTGAAAATATTGATCGTAATTAAAAGGCTTGGTTTCGTTCCAATATTTATTTGTTTTTGTTTGAGCATGACAATATTAACATAATGATAATGAGTTCTTATTGTCGCCTGCATTACACATCAAACTTTCGCGAAGCTTATTGCAAACTTACTTGAAATAGTATTCAACAAAAAGTAAGAACTTTAGTTTCAGCTCATTAGAATAGAGATAAGCAACATTGCTATTACAAGAATTGCAAACCTTGCCAACTAATGTAATTCGCTATTTGATAAACAGGAGAATGTCATGGTAGGGGTTGCCTACGGGCTATGGCATGCGGGTAAAAGAAAGCAGCTTTTTAGATAAAATGGTGAATAGTTGCTCCAGAAGAAAAGACAGAGGGACAATGTGGAAACAGTGCTGACTTTCCTTTTTCAACATTACGATTTCTAAATTTTCTGCAGCTCCTCTATCAAGTCCAACCTCTGTATGTGTGTTAGCCAAAAACAAAAGCAGAAGATAGATATCTTTGCTAAGCTTGAATTATAGCCACAAACCTCTTTCTAATCATTAGTCAATACTTAGTGCTTGTAATAGTATTCCCCTTATTTAATTGAGACTAAGCTATCCATTATATCCATCTTTTCTCCTGGAAAAGGACTCTTTATTGACTCAAAAATATGCTGATGACACCTTAACCTCTTTTCCCTCGTTCTTTTGTCACTAAGAGAGTAATACTTTACCTAATAAAGCAAATGACAGTTGTTATAGCTTTGCTTTTATGTTTAACATTTTTCCTTACGAAAATTTCCAAGTAGCTGGAAGGAGGATTATAGCTAAATCATCGTATTGGCTTTTGCAATCTTTCCAAGTTCCTGGATAAAAGCAGTCCAGTCTACTTACGAATTGTAGCTCAGTTGGTTGCATAGATTGAG